>CALYDF020004176.1:0-21071 GCA_944474145.2 Dicrocoelium dendriticum
GTTTCGCCAATATACTACTCGTCCAGTGCGTTGTCTATTGAATCGCGTGGCACAATCTAGGACGCCGCTAAGTCAAGCCCTGAGGACACAACAGATTGCTGGCGACGGAGGTGTTGAACAATGGCCATTTCGTTTGAGCAGATGCAGCAGCTCCTCCATCAACAGCAGGTGCAGTTCGAGAGATCCCAGAAACAGCTCTTCTACTTATTCTCACAGAAATTAAACCTTAAACCAGAATCCCAAAATGCTGGCGCACGGATCTCGGTAGACGCAGTTACAACATCCATTACAGAGTTCATTTTTGATGAACCAAACGGAGTAACTTTTGAATCCTGGTTTAAGAAATATGAAGATATTTTCCGCATTGAATTGGAGGCACAAGATGATGCATGGAAAGTTCGGTTGTTGTTGCGCAAAATCGGTGCAGTCATTTCACACCTCTTTCCAGATGGTTCAGAAAAGGCTGTTGCGCATGCGGCACGAGCACTGACGCTTTCTGAGAAGAACTACAGCCAAATTGAGAAGGAAGCCCTCGCTATTGTTTTCGCTGTTCAGAAATTTTACAAAGTGATTTACGGTCGGCGTTTCACACTATTGACCGATCACGAACCGCTACTCGCCATTTTTGGATCTAAATATGGTATTCCGGCCTATACAGCCAGTCGTCTTCCAAGGTGGGCCGCTTTGCTCTCGGGATAGGAATTCAACATGAGGTACTCGTCAACTGACTCCATTGGCCAAGCGGAAGCTCTGTCCAGATTAATCGATACTAGTCGACGTGAGCCGGAGGATGCCGTCATTGCTTCAATCACAACCGACACTGATATCAGCAACATGATACAGGATGCCGTGAGTACTTTAACACTAACTGCAAGAAGGGTTCAGGCAGCCAAAAGTCGGGACACATCGCTACAGAAAGTCTTGCCTTATACAAGACAAGGTTGGCCAAAGCAGTGCCCTGACACATCGCTTGCACAGTTTTTCACACGACGTGATGCTCTGTCTGAAGTCGATGCCTGTCTCTTTTTCGCAGATCGCGTTGTCGTTCCCGAAGTACTCAGGCAAGGAGTTCTGAGGCAATTGCATAAAGTTCACCCAGGAATCGCCCGAATGAAAGCACTCGCGCGCAGTTACGTGTTTTGGCCCTCAATGGATAGTCACATAGAAGACATTGGACGATCCTGTTCTAAATGCTGCAGTGTATCCGAGTTACCAGTACGCACAACATTACAATCTTGGCCGCGTCCCGAATCACCCTGGTCGCGAATACGTGTGGACTTTGTGGTACCAGTTGAGGGAACTTTCTTTCTCGTCATTGTCGATGCATACAACAAGTGGCCTGAAATTACTGTGATGCGAAATACGTCCTCAAACAGCACAATTCTTGCACTGAAGCGTCTTTTCAGTCAGTAGTGGCTGCCACAAACGATCGTATCAGACAATGGATCACAGTTCACTTCGTATCAATCCGCTATTTTTGTGCACAAAATGGAATACAGCATATGAGGACTGCACCTTATCATCCCCAATCCAATGGCCAAGCAGAAAGGTATGTTGATACCCTGAAACGTGCTTTGTTAAAATCGAAGGGGGGGACCCTGGATGAAAGGCTGGAAAATTTTCTGCTAAATTATCTGGTTACTCTGAATTCCAATGCACCAGATGGAAAGTCACCCGCTGAAGCACTCATGGGTCGAAGACTGAGGACCACGCTAGATTTGATGACTCCAAAACGCCCACCGAAACATCATACAAATTCACTAATGGAAACTCACTACAACAAGCGACATGGAGCACGGTACAGAAACTTTAGAATTGGTGACGCAGCGTTTGCTACCCTTCATCAAGTGCGTCAACTCAGTTGGATACCAGGTCAAGTAGTGGGACGACGCGGAAAAGTAAGGTACGATGTTCGTGTTGGCAGACAGCTGTGGGTTCGCCATGCGAACCAACTACGACCGCGGATTACAAGGATACAAGAGGCGCGCCATTCCGAAGGCTTTGCGTTTAATGAATTGTTGTACCCTTCGCAGCCAAGCACCTAGATTAGACAGGATACACAACCCATGGAACGAGCTGAAAATGAAAAACAACTAAGGCCAACACGGAGAAGAAGATGCGTGCAGCTCATGCAAGTAGACCCCCAAAGGAAGATATATACCAATACCGGCTCAACTATTTCAACAAGGGGGAGGTGTTAGGTCTCAAATGGCCTGCTCTAAGGAAAATCGCGTTGTCTGAAAATCAAGTCGAGTTGGCGCCACTGATTCAGGCCAAATCTTGTAACTTGGAAGGAAAAACAGAGTTTCACACAGACCAAAGTCAAATGCGCCTCGAAAGGAAACAAATTGACTTGTTCGGAAAGGTAAGCGCGCGATTTCCCACAAGGAACTGTGTGCCTTGCATTAGAACAGTCTTAGTTACAAGCAGACTAGTGTTTTTCCATGTTGCAGAACATTGATACTATCGCTTGTTTCACGCCACTCACCCGTCCCTTGTTTCTTTGAGACGTATAAAAGCAAACGAGCACACTTTCGTGATTTGAACTGTATCAGGATGTTTTCATCCCAACGCGGCCTGTTCTGTGTTTCGCCAATATACTACTCGTCCAGTGCGTTGTCTATTGAATCGCGTGGCACAATCTAGGACGCCGCTAAGTCAAGCCCTGAGGACACAACAGATTGCTGGCGACGGAGGTGTTGAACAATGGCCATTTCGTTTGAGCAGATGCAGCAGCTCCTCCATCAACAGCAGGTGCAGTTCGAGAGATCCCAGAAACAGCTCTTCTACTTATTCTCACAGAAATTAAACCTTAAACCAGAATCCCAAAATGCTGGCGCACGGATCTCGGTAGACGCAGTTACAACATCCATTACAGAGTTCATTTTTGATGAACCAAACGGAGTAACTTTTGAATCCTGGTTTAAGAAATATGAAGATATTTTCCGCATTGAATTGGAGGCACAAGATGATGCATGGAAAGTTCGGTTGTTGTTGCGCAAAATCGGTGCAGTCATTTCACACCTCTTTCCAGATGGTTCAGAAAAGGCTGTTGCGCATGCGGCACGAGCACTGACGCTCTCTGAGAAGAACTACAGCCAAATTGAGAAGGAAGCCCTCGCTATTGTTTTCGCTGTTCAGAAATTTTACAAAGTGATTTACGGTCGGCGTTTCACACTATTGACCGATCACGAACCGCTACTCGCCATTTTTGGATCTAAATATGGTATTCCGGCCTATACAGCCAGTCGTCTTCCAAGGTGGGCCGCTTTGCTCTCGGGATAGGAATTCAACATGAGGTACTCGTCAACTGACTCCATTGGCCAAGCGGAAGCTCTGTCCAGATTAATCGATACTAGTCGACGTGAGCCGGAGGATGCCGTCATTGCTTCAATCACAACCGACACTGATATCAGCAACATGATACAGGATGCCGTGAGTACTTTAACACTAACTGCAAGAAGGGTTCAGGCAGCCAAAAGTCGGGACACATTGCTACAGAAAGTCTTGCCTTATACAAGACAAGGTTGGCCAAAGCAGTGCCCTGACACATCGCTTGCACAGTTTTTCACACGACGTGATGCTCTGTCTGAAGTCGATGCCTGTCTCTTTTTCGCAGATCGCGTTGTCGTTCCCGAAGTACTCAGGCAAGGAGTTCTGAGGCATTTGCATAAAGTTCACCCAGGAATCGCCCGAATGAAAGCACTCGCGCGCAGTTACGTGTTTTGGCCCTCAATGGATAGTCACATAGAAGACATTGGACGATCCTGTTCTAAATGCTGCAGTGTATCCGAGTTACCAGTACGCACAACATTACAATCTTGGCCGCGTCCCGAATCACCCTGGTCGCGAATACGTGTGGACTTTGTGGTACCAGTTGAGGGAACTTTCTTTCTCGTCATTGTCGATGCATACAACAAGTGGCCTGAAATTACTGTGATGCGAAATACGTCCTCAAACAGCACAATTCTTGCACTGAAGCGTCTTTTCAGTCAGTAGTGGCTGCCACAAACAATCGTATCAGAAAATGGATCACAGTTCACTTCGTATCAATTCGCTATTTTTGTGCACAAAATGGAATACAGCATATGAGGACTGCACCTTATCATCCCCAATCCAATGGCCAAGCAGAAAGGTATGTTGATACCCTGAAACGTGCTTTGTTAAAATCGAAGGGGGGGACCCTGGATGAAAGGCTGGAAATTTTTCTGCTAAATTATCTGGTTACTCTGAATTCCAATGCACCAGATGGAAAGTCACCCGCTGAAGCACTCATGGGTCGAAGACTGAGGACCACGCTAGATTTGATGACTCCAAAACGCCCACCGAAACATCATACAAATTCACTAATGGAAACTCACTACAACAAGCGACATGGAGCACGGTACAGAAACTTTAGAATTGGTGACGCAGCGTTTGCTACCCTTCATCAAGTGCGTCAACTCAGTTGGATACCAGGTCAAGTAGTGGGACGACGCGGAAAAGTAAGGTACGATGTTCGTGTTGGCAGACAGCTGTGGGTTCGCCATGCGAACCAACTACGACCGCGGATTACAAGGATACAAGAGGCGCGCCATTCCGAAGGCTTTGCGTTTAATGAATTGTTGTACCCTTCGCAGCCAAGCACCTAGATTAGACAGGATACACAACCCATGGAACGAGCTGAAAATGAAAAACAACTAAGGCCAACACGGAGAAGAAGATGCGTGCAGCTCATGCAAGTAGACCCCCAAAGGAAGACATATACCAATACCGGCTCAACTATTTCAACAAGGGGGAGGTGTTAGGTCTCGAAAGGCCTGCTCTAAGGAAAATCGCGTTGTCTGAAAATCAAGTCGAGTTGGCGCCACTGATTCAGGCCAAATCTTGTAACTTGGATGGAAAAACAGAATTTCACACAGACCAAAGTCAAATGCGCCTCGAAAGGAAACAAATTGACTTGTTCGGAAAGGTAAGCGCGCGATTTCCCACAAGGAACTGTGTGCCTTGCATTAGAACAGTCTTAGTTGCAAGCAGACTAGTGTTTTTCCATGTTGCAGAACATTGATACTATCGCTTGTTTCACGCCACTCACCCGTCCCTTGTTTCTTTGAGACGTATAAAAGCAAACGAGCACACTTTCGTGATTTGAACTGTATCAGGATGTTTTCATCCCAACGCGGCCTGTTCTGTGTTTCGCCAATATACTACTCGTCCAGTGCGTTGTCTATTGAATCGCGTGGCACAATCTAGGACGCCGCTAAGTCAAGCCCTGAGGACACAACAGATTGCTGGCGACGGAGGTGTTGAACAATGGCCATTTCGTTTGAGCAGATGCAGCAGCTCCTCCATCAACAGCAGGTGCAGTTCGAGAGATCCCAGAAACAGCTCTTCTACTTATTCTCACAGAAATTAAACCTTAAACCAGAATCCCAAAATGCTGGCGCACGGATCTCGGTAGACGCAGTTACAACATCCATTACAGAGTTCATTTTTGATGAACCAAACGGAGTAACTTTTGAATCCTGGTTTAAGAAATATGAAGATATTTTCCGCATTGAATTGGAGGCACAAGATGATGCATGGAAAGTTCGGTTGTTGTTGCGCAAAATCGGTGCAGTCATTTCACACCTCTTTCCAGATGGTTCAGAAAAGGCTGTTGCGCATGCGGCACGAGCACTGACGCTCTCTGAGAAGAACTACAGCCAAATTGAGAAGGAAGCCCTCGCTATTGTTTTCGCTGTTCAGAAATTTTACAAAGTGATTTACGGTCGGCGTTTCACACTATTGACCGATCACGAACCGCTACTCGCCATTTTTGGATCTAAATATGGTATTCCGGCCTATACAGCCAGTCGTCTTCCAAGGTGGGCCGCTTTGCTCTCGGGATAGGAATTCAACATGAGGTACTCGTCAACTGACTCCATTGGCCAAGCGGAAGCTCTGTCCAGATTAATCGATACTAGTCGACGTGAGCCGGAGGATGCCGTCATTGCTTCAATCACAACCGACACTGATATCAGCAACATGATACAGGATGCCGTGAGTACTTTAACACTAACTGCAAGAAGGGTTCAGGCAGCCAAAAGTCGGGACACATTGCTACAGAAAGTCTTGCCTTATACAAGACAAGGTTGGCCAAAGCAGTGCCCTGACACATCGCTTGCACAGTTTTTCACACGACGTGATGCTCTGTCTGAAGTCGATGCCTGTCTCTTTTTCGCAGATCGCGTTGTCGTTCCCGAAGTACTCAGGCAAGGAGTTCTGAGGCAATTGCATAAAGTTCACCCAGGAATCGCCCGAATGAAAGCACTCGCGCGCAGTTACGTGTTTTGGCCCTCAATGGATAGTCACATAGAAGACATTGGACGATCCTGTTCTAAATGCTGCAGTGTATCCGAGTTACCAGTACGCACAACATTACAATCTTGGCCGCGTCCCGAATCACCCTGGTCGCGAATACGTGTGGACTTTGTGGTACCAGTTGAGGGAACTTTCTTTCTCGTCATTGTCGATGCATACAACAAGTGGCCTGAAATTACTGTGATGCGAAATACGTCCTCAAACAGCACAATTCTTGCACTGAAGCGTCTTTTCAGTCAGTAGTGGCTGCCACAAACGATCGTATCAGACAATGGATCACAGTTCACTTCGTAACAATTCGCTATTTTTGTGCACAAAATGGAATACAGCATATGAGGACTGCACCTTATCATCCCCAATCCAATGGCCAAGCAGAAAGGTATGTTGATACCCTGAAACGTGCTTTGTTAAAATCGAAGGGGGGGGACCCTGGATGAAAGGCTGGAAAATTTTCTGCTAAATTATCTGGTTACTCTGAATTCCAATGCACCAGATGGAAAGTCACCCGCTGAAGCACTCATGGGTCGAAGACTGAGGACCACGCTAGATTTGATGACTCCAAAACGCCCACCGAAACATCATACAAATTCACTAATGGAAACTCACTACAACAAGCGACATGGAGCACGGTACAGAAACTTTAGAATTGGTGACGCAGCGTTTGCTACCCTTCATCAAGTGCGTCAACTCAGTTGGATACCAGGTCAAGTAGTGGGACGACGCGGAAAAGTAAGGTACGATGTTCGTGTTGGCAGACAGCTGTGGGTTCGCCATGCGAACCAACTACGACCGCGGATTACAAGGATACAAGAGGCGCGCCATTCCGAAGGCTTTGCGTTTAACGAATTGTTGTACCCTTCGCAGCCAAGCACCTAGATTAGACAGGATACACAACCCATGGAACGAGCTGAAAATGAAAAAACAACTAAGGCCAACACGGAGAAGAAGATGCGTGCAGCTCATGCAAGTAGACCCCCAAAGGAAGACATATACCAATACCGGCTCAACTATTTCAACAAGGGGGAGGTGTTAGGTCTCGAAAGGCCTGCTCTAAGGAAAATCGCGTTGTCTGAAAATCAAGTCGAGTTGGCGCCACTGATTCAGGCCAAATCTTATAACTTGGATGGAAAAACAGAATTTCACACAGACCAAAGTCAAATGCGCCTCGAAAGGAAACAAATTGACTTGTTCGGAAAGGTAAGCGCGCGATTTCCCACAAGGAACTGTGTGCCTTGCATTAGAACAGTCTTAGTTACAAGCAGACTAGTGTTTTTCCATGTTGCAGAACATTGATACTATCGCTTGTTTCACGCCACTCACCCGTCCCTTGTTTCTTTGAGACGTATAAAAGCAAACGAGCACACTTTCGTGATTTGAACTGTATCAGGGTGTTTTCATCCCAACGCGGCCTGTTCTGTGTTTCGCCAATATACTACTCGTCCAGTGCGTTGTCTATTGAATCGCGTGGCACAATCTAGGACGCCGCTAAGTCAAGCCCTGAAGGCACAACAATTTTATCCTACACTTCTGCCAAGTTTGACCACAGACGCACCTACTATGAAGGTCCTAAGACCCACTGCTCTCTTGCACTGCCTTAAACAGCCTCCTTTCTAGCCTGCTGGGAGGCATCATATCCCCACACGGCACTGTGCTATAGCTCCATTTTCCATGGCTGATTTCAAAATGTCAGTAGGCATGGTTCCTTATCCTCTGCTTTTATTTATAAATAAGACACCTCTAGCTCTGATCTTCTAGCAAGTTAATAGGCGTGCGTCCCTGTAGTTGCTGTGCTTGTGCTTTATACGTTCATTGTTAAACGTTGCAAATTTTGCTGGCTTTCCGACAGCCATACCCTATTTAGCACTTTAATGCCTGCTAGCTAATTTGTTCTATTTGTTACGCACGTCACTTTAACTTAACTGTAACCTAACTAGCATCCACGCAACACAACTTCCCTGACACCTCGTTTTGCATGAACTCCCAACTATTTCTTTGGCAATTAGTTACAGAAATAGTTACAATGCTTTCTCATGAGCAGTTAACCAAGCACAAATGTTCCTTGTGCTACCGTGCAGTAACTGCTTATACCGTAGAAACGTCTCTGACCCACTGATGTATTCAAACGACCTTCTCCACCGCTGGCACCTGACCACGCAACCTGCATCATGTTCGTATCGTGCACTACTGTCTAAGTTCTTTCGACGCCCAAAACTCACCTGTTAACAACGCCGGTTACCTCCGATTTCCACACAAGGCAAGTACTGGTTATGCTAGGCCAATTCGGACATCATTCTTATCTCCTAGCTAAACACTATCGGGTCCCGGATCTGCACTCAGGATAACAGAGACGCTATATACTATTTTTAGTCCATCAATCGCTTTAAAACACCAAATGGTTGATAGATAGCTCTTATTCAAGCATTATCATATACCTGTACACCTTCCTTAGCAGTTTGCTGGGTCGCATTTTTCTAAAGGATATCAGTACCTAAACGCGACATCTCGGAAGACAAACTTGTAACTCCCACAAGTCCAAGGATTAAACACAGGTCATTGAAATCTTCCATTCCTCCAAAAGGAATGCAAACAGCAACGTTACAAAATACAAGTTACCCGAATCGCGGTCGACTCCGAAAAAGCCAACCGCGCAGCTGTAGTATATTCCGGATGGCAGGTTCGAGACACGGACGAGAAATCCCGGCTACAAACGAACGACACGTGAGAATCAACGACCGAGTAACTAACACAGTAGCTCGTACGAAACGGCAATCATGCAAAACGACGATGCTTTAATGAGTCGAACACAAGAACGAGCAAGCTGGACCGAGACAGATGTATTCGACAGCGCGGCATGCGAACAGCGTGGTACACGGCAAGCAAGTATATAAACAACGAGTTTACAAGAAACAGGTACTGGGGCTTGGCTTTTGATTCCCTTCATTCATTGTGCATTCGGTCCGCCAAGCCCTGTAAAATAAGCAAAGGAGACATTAGTCATGGCGGTCAATTTAAACAATACATTGCGGTTTCAACTGTACTACACTATCTCCCCTTCTATGTGAGGCACTGTCCCCAGTGCCAGCGCGTCTGGAACCACAGCGAGCCCCCTTCAGCTGGCACTTCTACAGTGTGTTCGACTATCGGGAGACAACCGGGTGGCACAATTCTATCTACAGGCGTAGAACTTGAAGACGGTGTCATCGGTTTCAGTTGGTTGTAATGAACGGTCAGTACGTCGGCGCTTGGATCCGTAACGTTTCGAAGCACATACACAGTAGGCGAGCGTACGAACACAATCTCATATGGCCCCTGCCATTCCCGATGGAATTTTCCTGGTGCGCCGGCTGGAGGTCTTGGTCGGTGTAGCCATACACGATCACCTTTTCGGTATTCAGGGCCTCGACTTTGGCGATCGTAATACTCCTTCTGGCTGTGTTGCGCTCTGTTCATATGCTCCTGCACGCTTTGAAAGGCTACGCGGACTCTCTCACGGGTTATGCGGACGTATTCCGACAAAGAGTAAGCTTCAACCGGACAGACAGGTGATAGTAATTCCAGAGGTAAGCGAATCTCACGGCTGAGAGTAAGGTAAGCTGGAGAATAACCGGTTGTAGAGTGCACCGAGGCCCGATAGGCAAGCATACATTGTGGTAATGCTTCGTCCCACTGATTAGACTGATGGCGCTCGACGAAGCTCTGTAGAATAGCCTTGATAGTCCTGTTGGTCCGCTCAACGAGCCCATTTCCTTGTGGATGATACGGTGTAGTTCGTGTCTTTTTAATGGCTAGCAAGCGGCACATTTCTTGCATTAGATGACTCTCAAAAGCCGCGCCCTGATCGGAGTGCAAGGATATGGGTGCGCCGTAACGAGCCACCCACTCGTTGACGATGGTGGAAGCGACAGTGGATGCATTTTGGCATCTGATAGGTATTGCCTCGCACCACTTCGTGAAGTAGTCTATCATAACTAGTATGAAGCAGTTCCCGCTCTTTGTTATCGGCAGAGGACCAATGATGTCTACTCCAATTCGTTGCCCTGGTGCGGAAGTAAGTATTGGTTCCAAAGGAGCACGAGGGACCGGTACCATTGGTTTCAAAGTAGCACAGAGCTCACATGACGCACAGAATTGAACGACATCGGCGTGGATGCCCGGCCACCAATACCGTTGTCGAACTGCAGCCTCCGTTTTCAACTGACCGGAATGGCCCAATTGTTGATGAACTTTTTGTAGTATTCCAAGAGATCGGGTCATCGGAGTAATCAGTTTCGGACCGGATTTATCAACACGATACAGAACACCGTCGATGATTCGCAAGTCCTTCCAGTGCCCGAGTAGGGAGCGCTCTTCTGTGGTACGTTCACGAAGTTCAGTTCCAGTGGGTTTCGAGGAGCCATTCAGCTGTCGGTTGTAGGTGTTAGCTATATACGGGTCACATGCTTGCTCTTCGGCCCACGCGATATCAGTCTCTGGGGTTACGAAAGCCGAATTTACCTGTTCGGATCTCACTAACCTTGACAGCGCGTCTGCATTAGAGTGTCGTGTCCCTGGACGATATTCGCAGGTAAAATCGTATTCTTGAAGCTGTTCCTGCCATCTTGCTATCTGACCCTCCGGCTCACGGAAGTTTTTTAACCACTGAAGTGACTGGTGATCAGTGCGAACCTGAAATGACTTTCCAAGTAGGTACGGCCTGAAATGTCGCAAAAAGCTAACCAGCGCCAGTAGTTCCCGTCGAGTGGTGCTGTACTTTCTCTCGCGTTTATCTAAGCGGCGACTAGCGTAGGAGATTACAACTTCGCCTGCCGGTGTTCTCTGGGATAAAACTGCGCCGATCGCTTCATCGCTCGCATCTGTATCCAACACAAAAGCTCCCGACTCTGGTGAGGTGTCAGGGAGAGCCAAGATTGGGGGTGTCGTAAGATGAACTTTCAACTCCGCAAAAGCATTCTGACATTCGTTAGTCCAGCAGAATTTTCGTCCCTTCTCCGTTAAACGATGTAAGGGGGCTGAGATGGCCGCAAAATTAAAAATAAACCGCCGATAGTACGAAGCCAATCCTAAGAAACTTCGGAGTTCTGCTGTCGTTTTGGGTTGTGGCCAGGAAGTAATTTTTTCACATTTGGCGGGGTCGGTCCTCACACCTTCATGGGAGATAATGTGTCCTAAGTACTTAACTTCACGCAGGAGAAAATGACATTTTGGACCACGTAGTTTCAAGCCCGCCAGACTCAGCCGATCCAGTACGAGGCGCAGCCGCCGATTATGCTCCTCAATCGATCGCCCATAAACGATTATGTCGTCCAAATAAATTAAACAGCTACCTGGTGTTAGGCCCTCCAGGGCTTTCTGCATTAGTCTCTGAAACGTAGCCGGAGCATTAACCAGACCAAAAGGCATAGTTTCGAATTCATATAGACCGTTGGGAACAGTGAACGCCGTTTTCTCACGATCCTTGGGTCTTACTTCTACTTGCCAGTAACCACATGCAAGATCCAACGTAGAGAACCAGCATGAACCATGGAGTGCATCGAAGGTGGCATCAATACGGGGCAGTGGAAATGAGTCTTTACGTGTTACCTCGTTAAGCTTTCGATAATCAACACAAAGTCGTAAGGTCCCGTCTTGCTTCTTCACTAAAACGATTGGCGACGCCCACGGTGACGATGAAGGTTTAATGATACGTTTGTCCAGCATCTCTTTGATCATTGACCCTAACTGCGGTTCGTAATGAACCGGCAACCTGCGCGCATGTTGACGAATAGGTCGATGGGACATGGTGTCAATCTCATGTTCAACTAGGTTCGTACGGCCAGGAGAATCAGCTGTCGAAAACACCTCTTCAAACTCTCGTAGCACTGAGATTAACTGGTCAGTGTTGTCTGTGGTAACGTTAGTGCGTCCAATAATTGGCTCAATGACCTCCTTTTGGAAATGCGATGTTACTGAACAAGTGGCTGCAGTAGTGAAGGCTCCTCGACCGTCCTGGTGATGATCAATGACGGTTGGCGTAGGAGTCAGCAATACGGTCCCGCATTTAAGTGCTACTGTACAACCATGTCGGGTGAGGAAATCCATTCCCAAAATAGCGTCCCAGGTCAAATTTCGACAAGCTATAAAGTTATGAGTGGCTACTACCCCATCAAGTTTGACGCGTGCTTGCAGTGTAAACTCTGTTCGCAACTCTACCCCATTAGCGGTGATAACACGAGGCTGCTGGCTGGTAACCGTGCACACGTTCCTAAGGCTGTGGGCGATATCAAGGCGAAGTAAAGAACACGAAGCACCAGTATCAATCAAAAAATGCACGCTAATATTATCTAAACACCCTGGTATCGTCAAAGGTTTAGAGTGTAGATTGCTAGTGAAAGTTGATGCCAAAAACTGACAATTGTGCAAAGTTGACCTACCTCGTGGTTTTCGAAAAACAATAGGTGGGTTGTGTCCACAGCGCTGGGCCCGTCTACCGAACCGCTGACAGTATACGCAGTTCTCCACGGGGGATTTTCGTGCTGGGGAATGGTGCATGTGATCAACTGCGAAAACGTCGGTCGATGGGCGTAAAGTTGAACAACTATCATGACCAAGATGGGTTCGGTCGGCTTTGACTTGCTCCAAAAATTCCCGATTCCTGGCCTTTTCCAGCACCTGCTCCAGCGAACGAGGAAGTTTCAATGTATATTTGTCACGGAGGTACTGGTCGCGTAGGCCCATCGCAAATCTCTCACATATCCACTTTTCCAGATCCGCATATTGAAGATCTGGAAACCCTTTGTGAGCCAAAATTCGGAGGGCTGCGAGGAACGCATCTGCGTTCTCTGAGGGTAGCTGACGCCGAGCAAAGAATGTGTCACGGTAGAACGCAACGGGGTGGCATTTGAAAAACAAGCTTCGGAGAGTGGCCCAGATCTTCTCCACTGGTGAATTAGCTGGTACGCTCATCGTCAAGAAAATCTGTAATGCTTCTTCGCTTAAAAAGCTGAGGATGATCGAGCCGAGTGACCTTTCTGGCGCTGAAGCGATGTACCCACTGACTTGAAAGTACCAGCTTTCAAAGTCATCACCCGGGCTGAAAACCCGCGGTTGGCGACTGAGGGATTGAATCTGCGAACTCGTCTCTCGGACACAACACTCAATCTTCGGTGGGCTGAAATCACTTTTGCTCATACTTGTAGGACTGCCCGCGACGCCAATTTGTAGTATATTCCGGATGGCAGGTTCGAGACACGGACGAGAAATCCCGGCTACAAACGAACGACACGTGAGAATCAGCGACCGAGTAACTAACACAGTAGCTCGTACGAAACGGCAATCATGCAAAACGACGATGCTTTAATGAGTCGAACACAAGAACGAGCAAGCTGGACCGAGACAGATGTATTCGACAGCGCGGCATGCGAACAGCGTGGTACACGGCAAGCAAGTATATAAACAACGAGTTTACAAGAAACAGGTACTGGGGCTTGGCTTTTGATTCCCTTCATTCATTGTGCATTCGGTCCGCCAAGCCCTGTAAAATAAGCAAAGGAGACATTAGTCATGGCGGTCAATTTAAACAATACATTGCGGTTTCAACTGTACTACACAGCCAACGGACAAAACTAGCGCTAAATAACTGCGAATAACCGCGAGAACAATCGTTCAAAAGGTCGCCACGCCGATGTCACACAACCGTTTGGCAGTGTTCCGGGACGTGGTTGGTTTGCGTCTAGCAAGCGTTCACCCTTCAAAAAGCCACCATCGTCTGTCTACCAACACTGCGACGCGGCGGATGTGACTCGCCAGTAAACAAAGTCACTGCCCCAACCGCGCATTAACAATTTGACCGATACCACAGTTTACAAATTCCATGCATATACTAGCTTCTATACAATTACACCTACAAGTTTGTACACAGATATGCCACTATTCTTAAAACCTTTTCATAGATTTTTCCTCGTGCTGCGTTAAAATGACCTGAATTGTGTAGCCAAACTCATCGGACTAATGCCTTAAAAACCCATACGCCATTCCAATGTTTCCTGTAATTCGTTTCTTTAAGTCTCGTACTACTTGTGAACCAGTTTGCTTATCCAATTATGGCTATGCCTGCGGCGATGTACCTTGATACCCTGGAGGATAAACTTCATGCCTTCGTTGGGTCATATGGGTCTACACAACTGACCGCACCTGCGTACTAATGCCCTTGGACTTGCGACGTACGCTAGTATGTACAACACGGCATTATGCTGCCCATAATACTTGCCTTGCTTTGCCGAGTATAAAAGGCTTATTTATTTATACTGCGGTTCTTGAAAACTTTCCTACTGGTTTCATTACAGCACCACTGTATGCGTCCACCTTGCTGACCTCATCTGGATTGACTGTTGTCTGTCTGTTGTATTCATCTCGCATTTCCTGACGCCTTCGCTCTTACCCTCCCATTCTTAGACCACTGAGGCTTAAATGCCTGGTTTACAGCAGGTCCATCCGTGGAAACTTGCTGCCCTTAATCTAGCTGCCTTTGCCTGCACACTCCACCATGTCCTATCATCCTGCACATTTACTTGCTTGCCTGCGTAATCTTCCCCTATTCCAACATCACCCTGCCTCCTAAGTCTTTGCCTTCCACTGTGCTCTAGATCCGTCTGGATTATCTTTCATACTACCTTGCAGCTTTCCGAAAACTTAGATTTAAGCGAATTAGTCTTGTCAGATTCTTCACATCTCCCATCTGCCTTAACTCTCTAAGTTGCTTTTCTTGAGCACTTTATATTTCCCAACCTGAACTTTTGCTTTCGTCCTCTATTGTGACCTTCAACTTGGTAGTGCGCCCAGTCTCTTCTTTCTGCATAATCCAGTCTCGCCTGAACTGTCGCTCCCGCTTTCTGCTGGCTTCCAACAGGTTGAGGTGTAGTTTCGCTGAATTGTTACTTCCGCCGAGCATTTCATCTTCCTCAGCTTAGGTTTTCGTTCCTCCTCAGTTTTTCCTAAAGCTCATGCAATTTGACCATACGCCTGTTTATTTGAAGCATTTATCCAAATATTTACCAACGTAGCTTCTTGCTTACCTGTCGCCTTTGGCTTCTATTGTCTGACTTATAGCTTCTGTTTCCTTACCACCTTAAGACGGTGCAGGCTGTAACGCCTGGTTTACAACAGACCCACCACTACTTTTGCATTCCCTGACCTGGCTAAGGCTTCTTGTCACTACCTTTCCAAGCTTTATCCGCGTGTACTATGTTTACCATCCTGCTTGCATTTCCCTTAAGTTCGCCTCCTCCTGACTTTGAACCTACGCATTCTGCCTTCTTCTAGCTCAGTATGACTAGTTTCGCTTACTTTCTGTCTGCTTTGCGTTTATTGGAATCTAGCTACTTCAGTATCGGTGGGTTCACGAAAATTACCAGCTACCTTACTTCTGTTTGTTGCTCCTATGCACAAAATTCCTGCTGATTTTGTCTCTGCTAGCACAAGAAGTCCTTTTCCGGTCGTCAAAGTCCTTCAAAATCCTTCAGTAATTTATTGGTGGCTACTTGATCCACTCCGTAATCCAGCAAGAGGTGCGCCTATGTGTGTAGATTACGTTAACTGATAAATAATGATAACATTGTTTAGCCGCTTTATTAGGTCGAGGAGTCGTACGTGATTTCTTAGAAAGGATCACCTTCCTTCCTTTTGAATTTTGCCGCGCTTTTAAATTTTCAGCTACCGCTGGCACCGCTCTGTTTGGTTACCAATTCTGCTTCCCCGTATTGCGCTTCTATTTTCGTTGTGCATTTTTGACAGTTAATAAACAAGTTTGAGTTGGTAAGAAGCCGTTTCGACGTGTGTTAGATGTGAAAAGCATTGTAAATGTTTTGGTTATCCTATTGCAATCATAATTTGTTTACCTTGGTATTATTTCCAAAGCTGTGCCGTTGCTTTGCCCTATAGGGCAACTATAGTGCTATCGCCCTAACGCAGAGTTTGCGCACTGTTGTCTTCACTTGCGCAATTACTCCTGCTCTACATAGGTAGCTTGATTGTGAGGTTCTGTTCACTATTGCAGGGCGCATTCGCTTAGTAATATCGGTGGCGACATTGCTGGACTTTTCCATGTTTTCGCTCATCCGGGTCCTTTTAGATGTACGTGGGCACGTTAAATGTAACGTTTTATGTTCAGCATTATTAATGAGACCTCGGTGTACGAACCGACAATGGGCTTTCGTGCTGCCCAGTAACCGCACTTTGTGGGATCAATATTTGCGCGCGAAAAGGCGTCTCGGACAAATTGATCAAAGGGTTTGTCTTGTGAAGCGTAAGGAAAATGGGATCTCAACGAGTACAATATGTGAACCGTTACCATACACCGGTAACTTCTCCCTATGTTATTGCTCGTTACCTTATATAAGAAACAACAGGGCATTTGTGCACAAATGACATGCAGGTACAACGAAGCCTGCAGAATGCTGTAGCGCAGCGGGTACAATGGCAGTGCCAACCATTGCTAGTGGTGTATGGCTTTCATCATCAGAATTGGAAGCGGAGCAAACACTTAGCTGCAGGGACGCGGATCGCATTGCCATCACTGATGCCTTGGAAGACTTAAGACAATGGGTGCAAAGCACATGACCCAGCATTTCTTCCGTGAACAAGTTGCTTGCGGCCCTTCGCAAGAGCATGCCTTGGATACCGAAAGATTACCGAACGCTTATGAGAACCCCAAGGAATATGCAGTCCATTAGCATTGGCGCCGGCTCATATGGACACATTGGGCTGCTGCGTGGTCTGCGCAGTATTTACAAGGATGGTGACACAGTCGCCGGAAAGGGTTGTTGTCCAGCTGCACATAGATGCTTTCACCCCGTTCAACTCCTCGAAAATGCAGATCTGGCGGATTCAGTGTCGATCTATTAACCCCGTGAATTCAAAACCATTTGTTGTCGGTGCTTACGGTGGTCCTGAGGTATATCTATGTTTAAAGGTTGGAAAGCCGTTGAATATAGGCAGTTTGTTTTATACGCCGCGCCTGCAATGTTGATAAACGCGCTACCGGGAGATTATTACGACAAGCTTTTACACCTTCATCTGGGAATATACATCTTCTGCCACCCGCTGTTGCATAAGCATTACTGGTCTTTCGCGAAGCGGTTGATGGTTAATTTCATACACGGGTATTACCGCTTGTACGGAAAAGACCAGATGATGTACAATGTTCACTGCCTAAGTCACCTAGCATTGGATGTGGATGTGCATGGAACGCTGGATGATTTCTCCGCATTTACATTCGAGTCTTGTATAGGAGTCCTGAGGCGAGTAGTGAGAAGCGCACGAAATCCCACGGCGCAGATTGTGAGACGGTGCTTGGAATATGTGAACATCTCCAATTTCTCGCATTGGCCTGAATCTCAGCCTACTCGCCTACAACATCGTGCATTAACACGTCGTGAACTGCTGATACTGGATGGTACAGCGTACGCATGCAGTGCCCCTGGTAGCGTGATCATCGTAGCTGATTACCCGTATTGCATTGTCCGGTTCGACCATATGGGCTCAGAATGTGAGAACATTGTTTGTAAAGCTTTCATAGGCGTGCATGCGTTGTACCATCTCCGGATACCTTCTTTCGGTTGCAAATTTTACAGCCTCAGGCATCAGCGAGGATGTCCAATCATTCCTTGTGGGTGATAAACTTTGTAAGTGTGTGTGCTTCTCTGGTAATGACTTCTTAGCTATTGTTCCCCTGTTGCATACCTTTAGAACTCCGGATGGTAATATTTGAAGTATTGTACACTTTCTGGGTCCCTAAAGGTTCATTTTCACTTTGCTGTACTTGCGTTTTTTCATTCATTTCCTGACTATTTTAATGGCTATGCTTATTTTTATTTTCTTGGACTGACTTTTTAATTTCCTCTTATTTACCTGATGACTGGGGATTATTTCTCAACGGGTTGCACTTATCCTGTTATACATGGTCCGTTAATACCTCTTCATGTAGTGTGATCGCGGGGCGTCCATCAGACACATATATTCACTTTACCTAATGAGGGAGAGTATATCATCATACGGTGGTTCCATATCAATACAGTTTTGGGCAAGCGTGGGTGTTAAGGTAGGAAGCAACATTGGAACGGGGCACAAGATCGTAACTGTATTCGGCCGCTTGGCATAGGAAGGGCTGTTAACAGAGTGAATACGTCTATGTGCAGCAGAATGGCGAAACACGGCACTGACTGCACTCTTAACGGCAAATATCTGCGTTGGAAAGCACTCGACAAACGATGTAAAACAATATGAACAAAATGGAATGGCCTTTACCAGCACCGAAGCAGGTAAAATGTTCATTATGTTACACAGGTTGGCAGGTTTTCAATGGCGATGCATTCAACGGCACACCTTTCAGGAGACAGCACGGGTTTTTCGGGGTGGGGGTTTATGTACAGACAAGATTTATTAATTAAAAGTTTCGTTGCTATTACATTGTTCTTGTAATCAATGTTTGTGCAAACGGACCTGAATGAGTCATCCATTTCAGCTTTATGGCTTCGTTAACATATTGCGTCGTTTCCCTGAGCACGTCCACCGGATGCTCGGTTACAACCATAGCAGCGCTTGGCTGCTTGTGGGCGGTCGCCAGGCGTTGCTACCAAACGTCCCCCCTTCGGAATACCTAAGCGCTGTGAGGGAACACTGGTGGGCGGACGAGAACTTTACGTTAACCCATGTGACTATACTTCGGCAAACCAGTAAGTTCTGTGCTGTCATAAGTCTTCAGTGGATTTCGATCGGTCTGCTGCAATAGCGAACTTCGTCGACCTTTCGAACCTGCCGGTAGACACGGATTCAACATTCGACATGGGCACACCCCCACGTAGACTCATGTGTGTTGTCACATCCATATACCATTTCATCACAGCCATATATCACATCGTTTTATTTCGGACAACGATGACTTTGAGCCACCCAGGAAGCGCATGGTTCCCACAACCGTCCCATATGGCTCGCCACCTATCTGTTCTTTGACTGATTTGGCCCGCTCGATGGGTAAAAACCCACGTCAGTGGTCTTCCCAGCAATACAACATGGGTGGATACAAACCAGCTTATACAGGCAAGGGGTACATTTTTCTTAATGTTAAACTACAGCGTTCAATATTGCATCTAACTGTGGTAAAAATTCGAACCCACAGATTCGTAAAACCGCATCGGGTTGGTGCTTACACTTTGTAGCTTTATTGTCCTAGTCCTAGGGTCAGCCTCCGACTCCTCATTCATCACCGTTACTACAAGCAGTTGGAATGGCATTTACCGTAAGCATGTACTTGAGGTTTTACCATTTCCCAGCAGGCGCTATGGACCAAATAAAGAATAAACTGGAGTCTATGGATGATAACTTCCTACCTTTCTAGAACAGGGTTTACGTTTGCAGGTAATGTTTAAAAAATTATGGAGACACTGGGTATGTGAAGAGTTTCATGAGATCGATGGCGGTAACCATTGCCGGGCAACCAGGGCAGCAGGCAACGCAGCTTCCTTTGCCAATTACATCGTTGGAGGAACTGCGGTCGTTCGATATACTAGTGCAGGATGCAGGACGCAGGCTACGATTGATAGGATGCTTTGATACCTCACATATGCATGCAGCATACTTATTTGGAATGTGTGCATGGAGAAACGTTGTCGGAGACCGTACGCCTCATGATGCAGCGCCTTCTAACACGGTCATTGATGGCGGAGATTAATTACTCCGGTTCCCGCAACAAACACGGATTCCGGAAAACGAAGCTATTCACCGAAGTGCAAGATAAGCAACCTCTTGGCCCTTTCATGCTGGTCCTAGCTGCGCTATTAAAACGTTTCTCCGGAAGCAACGTGTCACCCGATGGTGTTACACAATACGTCAGGAAATACTTGAAATCGATTTGTGGCAATGCATGGCGCGACACTCCCAAAGGTTGTGCAAGCAGCCAGCAGGTATGTAATCGTGGATTAGCTAATAACATTTATTACATAAGGTTTCCCAATTGGTGGACTTGGACTGCCCAGACGACAGAATGGAACGGTTTCATACGGAACACGGACCTCTGTTATCAATATTGATGTCCTTCCAATTAATATATCCACTATTATACGTCGGTAAACAGACTTCTTACTGTGAAATGATCGGATTTCATTCCCTCTATCTTTGTGCTCAGTGGGACGGAAATACTAAGGCATCACTATGAGTAGTGGGACTGCACCCTGTGCGCCATGTTAAACATGGTTTCCTCCATTCAGTGGCAGCAGGCTGTGCACCATGATACCACGCTTTCCGCTGTCATTCATTTTGTTTCGCCGCAAGCGAAAATATGTCATAGGAGCGGTTAGCCATGACTCGCACGTTTACCTTGCATTTGTAAGCGGATATGAGACCTGCGTTACATAGTATTATTAACGGGAAGCGCGGGTAGGGATTCGAGATCCTCCTCCAGCGGTGTGCAAGATTGCGTGGGTAGCCAATAAGTGGGGCGTGCGGAGGTTGCGGCTAGGTGCGGCGTCCCGGGGTAGCGGCTAGGTGCGGCAAACCCGGGTTACCGCCTAGGCGCGTGCGTGCGTTTCGTCGTGGTGCGTGCACGGCTATTGTGTAGAATGCAGACAAGGGAGAACCACAAGGATTGAGACGTAAGTTCTATTACGCAACACGTAGGCTCTATAAGAAAGAATCAGTAACATAGGAAGGGATGAAAGAAAAGTTACAGTCAACTGTTCGCTTCAGGTTTTTGTCCTTCT
>CALYDF020004177.1:0-21045 GCA_944474145.2 Dicrocoelium dendriticum
GTCAGTCTTGGTATCAAGTTACACCGACTCCCTCCAGTTCCATCGTTCCGAAGCAGCAACATGTCAGGTAAACTGATCTCAGAATCAGCTATCTCAAGGCTTAGCAGATCTCCGTAATCCGAGTGAGATCCCGCGGCAAGAAAGTCTGGTGTTCTCTAAGTTTGGCCGCATTACTAAGAAGACCTTAGGCGCTAGTATGCAAACAGGCTAGTGTTTTGGATGTTGGAAGTGTATTGATGGACATCAATTACGGCTTTAGTTTCCAATGGACCACTTGGCGGTCGGCCGCTAATCGTTTCGTGGTGGAACTTTGATACTTGAATTTCAGTCAGATTACATGGTAGCATAGAAGGTTTCAAATCGCGACGTTTTCCCGTGCAGTTCTCTGTCCTGTCTGGTTTCGCGATGGATATTATGTCTACCACTCTACAGGACTGGGGAGGCAAAGGTTCTACTGAGGTTACATGTGTCAGTGAATTGTTGACCACTCGTTACCGTGCGCCTGATCTCCTTAGTTGAATCTCGATTGGTAATCTGGAGCGAAACTTTAACTAGCTATTCAACAGGATTTCTGACATTCCTTCGGAGTGTAGCACCATTTTCAATTTATTTGGACCGCAGCTTTTGTAGTTCGGTGATGGAAGAATGCCCGTCAACGAGTTAGCGATAATGCCGTACAGAGCGAGTGTTTCGTGGATGTAGCATCATTGCTCTCGGTCACCTGTATCTGCTTGGTGATCAGGAAGCTCGGGAACACCATGAACAAATATGATTTTCTTGCTATCGCAATTAGAAGGGCCATCTTGGTTATCTATTTCCTTTGGGCTATTTTTACAAGAAAGATCGTGTAACATGCGCACTCCGCTCGGTGAGAAGCGATGACGACGTGATAAAAGTAGGATGATCTCTGTCTCCTATGCTGAGTTCAATGTTACTCGAAGAAATCGAGATTCACCATAAGGCACTGAAGTTGGATGACAGGCTACGCATCTCATCACAGTGAGCTCAACTCGAATACCAGTAGCATCACAGATGGGCTTCCACTGGTTGCGATCGTCTAGCAACTTGCCCTTGATTGTGCCAGATCTGGACTCGGAAATGTTAGTGCACACGAGAGTTAACGCACTGTGTTTCTGTTTAGCGACTGCCTGTTTGAGAGTTGTGGCTAGTGACAGGTGCCGCAGTG
Organism: Dicrocoelium dendriticum; assembly: GCA_944474145.2. Taxonomy (NCBI): domain Eukaryota; kingdom Metazoa; phylum Platyhelminthes; class Trematoda; order Plagiorchiida; family Dicrocoeliidae; genus Dicrocoelium; species Dicrocoelium dendriticum. The sequence goes on from CALYDF020004177.1 coordinate 1,187, forward strand.
GTTGAGCGATTTTGCTGCTACCCTAAGGATCTACTCTACTGAGTTCTTATCAAGAACCAAGCATGATAGACGCAGTATGTCCGTTGCGGCTTAACGAAGATAGAGAACAATCTAGTGAACGATTCCGGTGTGATGATTCCAAATGACCTGAAAATCGTCCGTAGCATTCTTAACCCATTGTTAGCGGTTTTCTTTCACTACTAACTGGGCATGAAACGGGATAACAGAGCCACGTATAGGTAAGCCAGCCGTGAAAACTGAGGTGGTTCAATTCGACCAAGCATATAAAGTGGAGGGATCACTCGACCCTAGGCGTAGTAACAAACACGTGGTATATTTAATAGGCATCTACCACAGAACAGATCAGTCCCAAAGTTTCTCAAGGGCCTCTTGTCAATCCTAGGGATAATCAAAGTTGGTCACTTGGCAGTAAAAATTCAAGACATTGATAAACCTGTGGAACGGTACACTCAAACTACTCGCCAAACCAAAGGTGAGGTCTTGGGAACTGGGGAATGTACGTGACAGGAGTTGATGTTGCGCCGGAATTCTAGAACACATCGTAGCTTTAAAGCGGTGGTTGCATCCTCAACGCTTTAATCACTTCTGTTTACTGAGATGCGTTGGGAAATACCACGCTTCACTTTCCGGATACTGTACAGGTTGCGTACAGTAGGTTATTAGTGACGTAAAAAGTTTACGCCAGGCAGTGTTGGTGTATTAATTTGCCCTCACGGACAACTGTGGTATAAGGATTACGTTACACCAAATAGTTGCTTCTTTTGTCAGGACTAGGTTTATTTCTGAACCAACGCTGCGTTGCGTCTGCTACCGCCATGTATTTGCTAGTTCTTCTCCGAATGGAGGATGTTGTTCTTTTGAAAAGCAGTGGCCTAGTTTCTGACGCGGATCAGACCAGATAGTAGAACTTGCTAAGAAACACCATCCATATGCTTTCAATAAAACGTCATCCATAAATTTCAGGGGCATCTCAAACGAGTTCTGTTAACAGGTCGCAGTTCGTGATTGTTCGTACCAAACCAAAGTGTTCTTCCGGGTGCTCAGCGTAACAAGCATAGTTATAAATTGTGGTAACAGAGACTGAAACAGTATTTAAGAGCAAGTAGCAAAGTTTCTTTATAACCCTATTCAATTATTAAAAGTCAAAAATATTTAATTGTGGATTGTCAACGGTAGTGTTTGGTCAGTTAATCATGCATCCTTGTGACTGACCTATCGAGCAGGTATTCTACATTCATAAGCAATAAATCATACGCTGATTGTTGGTTTTCCGCTCTGAATCTAATGGACGGGCTAGCGGCTGAACAGTGGAATACTTGCAATGCCTTCTTGCAGGTCGGCCTTCAACACCCGAAACTTACAAACTGTGAAAATTGAAGTCAATTGGAACAAGAACATACTTGTATTTTGTTCAGAGGACATCTCTCAAGGTGACTGTCAGATGGCAGTACTTTGGAATGGACATTGGGGATAACGAACAATTATCACAAGACGTTGTCATTGCTTTTCAATCGCAGGTTGCACCGGAGCAAGCCACAGAGCAGCGTCTCCGGCTGGCTCGCATAGCAGATTACTGCAATAATAATGAAGTACCCCACCTTACTCTCGTGAGTGATCTTTGCGAACAAGGGACATACCATGTGTCGCGAATTCAGCGTTGATAATTCCTGAGTGCAACTACGCTTCCGTTATGTGGATGAGATTTCAGATGTGCGATGTTTGACGAAGTAGAAGTTCAGCAACTTTTTGGATGAGGCCTTGTGTTTTGGTGTATAAGCAGGAGCGTTTACTTGGTGAAACTTCGTCACAGTTAGATTCCGACAGACGGCCACCACACATACAGGAAAGCGCCAGACTATCGTTTCATCCTATTATGATTCTTCGGTACAGCTCCCCCGCCGAATCCAGTGGGATTAGGACCTACGACCTTACTCTTGCGACCCAGCAACTTATGCCACTGAGCCATGCGCGACCGCAGCGGACCGCCATAACTGATATCTGACTGCGATGCAGTGCGGCCCAACCTCCACCGTCATGCTTGTTATGAACGTGCAGAAGACAGGGCTGGTCTCCAGAGCAACCAATTACTTTGCAAGCCGCCACTAACAGAGGTGACACGTAAGCTGCTAAGGCGACTACTGAGTATTTGTAAGTAGCAGGGGGTTTAGTGGGTAATTGCTCTGAGGGCCAGCCCTGTCATCTGCACGTTCATAACACGCATGACTGTGGTGGATGAGCCGCGCTGTATCGCAGTTAGATATCAGCCATGTCGGTTCTCCGCCGTCGCCCATGACTCAGTGACATAAGTCACTGGATCGCAAGAGTGAGGTCGTAGGTTCGAGTCCCACTGGATTCGGCGGATGCGTGCTTCTCACGAGTCCCAATAGGAAGAAAAAGAAAGCTAGTGTTTTCCTGCACGTGGTGGCTGCCTGTCTGAGTATAACTGCTATGAATCCTCCCAAAAACCCAATGAATTTCTCTGCTACTTACATATAATGCAAGAAACTTGCTGTGATCTCAGTAGTGAGTCGGGGGTTGTGTGTTTCAGGCGTAATGTTGTAAGATCGTTCACTAAGCATTTTGGTGAAGCGTTGTTAAATGTGTCTCCGTCAGATCCAATTGTTCCGCAAGTTGCGCTGTGGTCATTGCTTTGTTTACAACTCATGGATTGTGACAACCAGTTTCGGTCAATAAGAGTTGGGATCGACTGCCCCAAAAGTCCGTATACCATCGATGGTAGATGTGTACTTTCCGGCTCGCCTCTTCTATCTGTTTTAGATCCGGTTGGGATAACTGAAAGCCCATCTTCCCTAGTGCTGTTGGTAGAGACCACGTTCCAGTCACCACACGTATCAATACCATTCTGGGATTTTGAGGGCCCAGGTCGTAGGTATTCTAGTAGGACTACAGATACGTTGCTTAGGTGTATCAGGTCCACTGGTGGTATTGATATGCTGAGTAGGGTCCAAAGCCATATGTGGCGCGGTTTAACAGGCTGCTCATCCTTCTTTACCAGACCTGAAGCGGAGACCGTTGGGAGGACTGAGACCTACTCACCGTTATATTCTGTCGTAGTGAAGGGGTTATGGTGTTTGCCATTTGTTTCGGCGGTTCCACCAGTCGCTCGTAGTTCTAAGATAGTTCAAATACGAAGTTGACCAGTGCGATGGCCACACGCATCGCACAAATGCAGAGCATGCTCTGTTGCTGTACAGACTCACTTCGCTTTGTTGGAGCTTAGCGCCCTTAGGATAGAATCAGCCAAGGCAGTTGGAACATTGAACTTGATCTGCTCTCTTAACCCACAGGGTTCATTCTCGTTGGCAACATAAGGCGCGGTTGGGTCGATCAATATTGCCTACCCTACCAGCTTGTCCTTGTTAGTGCATCGCGAGTCGACGCCGGAGCGCGTGACCGACTGGAGATTGGTGCGCGTGGCTGCCTCACTGTGTTTGCACAGCAAATTAATCGGGTCTGAGGTCGGATGTTCTACAACCCCACACGATGCGTCCCAAAGCGTAGCGGGACAGGTTGGGTGACTCTATTAGTTGCTCAAAACCACTGTGAGATGTAAGCAAAGAGATCAATCAAGAAAGGACATTAAATGATTTCCTTAATTACCGGCCGAGAGCTGTTGTTGCTGATTTGCCGCAGAGGTCAGATTTGGCTCTCGTTTGGGACTGTATATGTTCTTGTACGGCTCAGAAGTAGGACATTTGAGCGCGTGTGTTACAGAAGCAAAGTGTAATGTGGAGGTAAAGGGGGATCAGCACGAGTTAGATCCAAAAGATGGCGTGCACTAACTAGCGCTCCAGTTGGTACATGCACACGTGTGTGCTAGGTGAACTGAAAGGGTGATTCAGAGTGAAGTAGGAGAGCCAAAAAATGCGACCACAGAGTACTCCTCAGATTAACAGAGAACTCACCTTTAAATACATATCAGAAACTAGAGCTGCACTCTCTCAATTACAATCAGTGCTATCCTAGTGGGAGTCTGCTGATTAATTGATCTCTGGACCAACACCAATCCACCTGTAGCCAAAGGTTAGCTCTGGTTGTATAGAGCACGGTCAACGGGGAATTGTGAGCGGATTGGTGCCAACCAAATATATACCACATTGCAACGCGTATTAGCCATACAGTGGAGTGTCGCTTGCCCTTAGCCACGTGATCTACAGTTATTCCACCCTGCATGACATTGGACTCAACTTCCGCCACCACGCAAGTACTTGTGAATGCTCGGCACACTCCAATGAAGCACTATCCTTTGCAGATGGAGGTTAATTGAGCAGGTTGGCAACCGTCCTCCAGCACTTATCTGCTACGATAACAGTTCCATCGTTGACGTTAATCCAAGTGGATAAGATTACCTGAGCGGTTTACCCTGGATCCTACAGGAACGGTTTCAGTAGGGAGGATGGAGGATATTAAATCATGCCAGTGTAAATCATACCGCTAACTGCCTAATGCACCAGTTGTAGCTACTAGTTGTCAGTAACCTATATCATACCGCAAGTTGGATCACATCACATTTACCTGCCATTGAGTACACCGTCCACACTTCAGAATATGCACCGAACGCTATTGGATTCTCTGTTGAAGAGAGAAAGATCTGTCTCAGTTTTAGTCGCTAAGATCTAAAGCGAAGTTACATGAGTATTTTCAGTTCGTTACAGTGAGTTACGTTTCGAGATGGATGATCTGGTTGTAGACTCTGTTAGCGCAATATCAGTACACAGAGCTGTGTTGCAACGTCCAGAGTGAACCGCTTGGGAACACCGTCACTTGTCAAACAACGGAGTGAGTGCTGTATGCGGATCAACATGAAAGAGCTGTTATTGTTCATACTTGCTTAGTTAAATAAGGTTAAAAAATAATAAGCATGCAGCGTTTCGCAGTAACAGGATATTTAATCAAACCAATTTCTGCGCAGTGATTGCATTTGACTGCCCACTCAGACTTCACTAAGCTTCACTCATTATCGTAGTCCACTCGGGAGATAAGTATTACCAAGAGGAAGTAGGCCAGATTGGAGCTCCACCCTGCTGCATAGCGAGCGCAGTGCGTCGGTGGTTAAGACCCCTTCCCTACGTGTGACTAACAGTAATTTCCATGACCTAGTACTTGGTTGTGTCGTAACGCCTATGCTCCTCCTGAGATTACACGCGTTTTCCAACGTGCAGAAGACAGAGTGTATTCCTAAGTCCTGACTACACATACTGCGCCGGCACTGCTAGATACCACCATAAGCTCGCTTGTGAATTTACTGATTTGTACGTAGTAGTAGAAGGTTGGATTTAGATAAGAATCTTATGATGAAGCGCACATTGCAGCTGTATGTACTGAGATGGGTTTGAGTGATGAATAAAGACACCTTATTTTAAAATAACTCAAAGCAGGGACATGGCTGATGGGATTTACTGCAAAGGTCACCGTAGAGTTATGTTTGGGCGAACAGGAGACATTGAAAACAGTCCCAATGCTGAGATGTTGACCTGGTCGCCGGGCCTGGCAATTTGCTTGCAGATGCCCTGTCACTAATATAAAAGTGTCATATTCAGTGCGTAGTAGCGGTTTTGTTGATCGACAAGTGGCTTAGTGCAAATCCACCCTCGGATCGCAAATAGTCCAATAGCTGTGCTCGGTTGGTTGTAGCTGACGGTGCAGCTAACTAATGTTGAGGCTTAAAATGGATGGACTAGGGATGTCCAGGTTTTTACAAACCATTTGAACAATGGACAATGAATGATGATTTATCACGAGTAAAATAGCTTACGCTTGACAAGTCCTGTAGGATGGGCGGAGTGAAAATTAAAAGGATCAGAGGATAAGTAAGCCGCCACTTTAAGCGTCTACCTATTTAACTGCACTGATGCATAACGTTAGTTTGAAATGGGTTTGAAGAGCAGTGCTAGTTCACTACCCCTTGGGAGATAAAAAAGGAAATGACAACGCGCACTCGTGTACTGCTTCATTTAACCGATGTGATGTTAATCCAGTACCTCCAGGTACCTCCAGTCTATTTACAAGTACCCCTATGCATGTATCTTCGATGCCACGTTGCCGAAAGAGCTGATAAGCACATAGTTTAGTTCACGTTATTTCGTCCTCCGAGTGAAACGGACCATACCAAGTAATACACGTGGGAAAGTGTGCCATCTAGACGTTATTTTTGGAAAGGTGTTAATGTATGGGCTAGAATGACGTGAGTAGGAAGGGCGTTCCATGTTCGTGCATTCTGAGGGAAAAAGCGTTTTATCGGCAATCAAGTCGACTGTAGTGCGTAGCCAATTTGAGCTGGTGGCCTCTGTTTGGTATTTAGGCTCAGCTGCAACAGTTTGCGACAAGGGTGGATTGGATTCGTCAGTATTAAGAAAACCAGGATGAGATGTCCTCGCTTTCGTCGATATTCGCTGCTGCACAATCTCAGGGCTTGCACTTTGTGCTTGTAGGGGAGGTGAAACACACATCTGATGTGTTTGGTCCTTTTACTTTGGGGAATTTCGAGTGCGTCGACGTCGCGCTTGCGTCAGGGATGCCAGGCTTAAATCGCCTATTTCACGTACGGCCTCACGTAGGCGTTCGGCATGTGCGGAAAGATTGATGGCACGAAATTTCCGAAGGCTCTCTGTGAGAGCCCAAGATGCGTTTTCAGCCTGTCTTGAGTAGTCAAGATAATCCTGCACGATCATCCCGAGATCGCATTCATGGGAAACACGTTGCAACAGCTAAGCCCCAAGTCGAAATTCATTGGTAAGCTGATGGCTTATGCTCACAACTTTACATTTCGTCAAATTAAACTGAAGCCACTTTTCGGATGGTCAAGTATAGGTCGTGCCGAGATCGATCTGCAGTGCCGTGTGATCGTTCACCGTCTGGATGTCATGCCAGATGTTGACATCGTCTGCAAATAGCAAGGAGTTCGACTGCAATATACTAGAAAGACCATTGTTAAATACTAGAAATAAACGTGACCCAATACGGATTCTTGGGGAACGCCACACTGAATGTCAATGTGGTCAGAAATGAAGCTGCGGACCCTCATATTCAGCTGATGTTAAATGACGAATGTGTTTACCCAATCCAGCAGAGTCACCGATTCCGTAGCTTCAAAGTTCATGAATGAGAATGCGGTGGTCCAGGAGATCGAACGCTTTTGAGAAATCCAGGTAGATGAGGTCGATTCATACTCTGGTATCGACTGACTGTCCAGTTTACTCGGGATAGAAGCAAGTTTGTAGTGCAAGACCGATTTCGGCAGAATCCGTGCTCCTGTGCCACTAGGATGCTGTTGCTCTTAAGGCATTCCATGAGCGCCTCTGTGATTATACCTTCCATAACTTTGGATAACACTGGGAGAAGGGTGATCGGACGGTAGTTCGATTCCCACACTTGTAAATAGGGGCGACTAGTCCACGTTTCCCCGTTGTGGGAACCTGCATTTCATCAGTTCGGTAATCTTCATGGCGACCTGCTTCAATGCCTTCGATATGATATCTTCGATGCCAGGAGAGCTGAGCACGCTCAGGGACAGTAGTCTTTTAATCACAATAGCGGCCGTGAATGACAATGGAACAATGGTTTATTACGGGTAAAAAAGCATCGCGTAACAAGTCCCGTGGGATGGAAATTTTTGCGAAAATCAATTGCATAATAACCTGAAAAGCGTTGTGGTGGACTCACTATAGACTTATGTGGAATAGCGGAGATGTTCGCGTATTAAACGTATAAATCCATAAATCCATTGGTTAGGCGTTTGGCAAGACACCGTTTGATTGTGTTTTGTAGCCCATGGCTAACAAGTCATAAAATGAAATGTAAGTGCGACAATGCATCGTCAACTCGTTTTGTAAAAATCGTCACATTGGGAGCAGAGACGACATAATTAGGGAGGGCGTTCCAAGGCTGGCACACACGGAGGGAAAAGAAATTTTTACGGCATTCAAGCCGGCTATAATGAATTGTCAGTTTCAGAGGGTGACATCTTAGTTTAGTGTTGTGGTTCAATTCCAGCAGCGGACGGCAAATGTGGTTTGAGTTCTTCAGAATCTGGTAAACCATTATGTGATCCCACGCAAAAGCCGATATCGACTGCTGAATATTCTTAGATATTTCAGTCTGAGCTGATAGGGCAGATGAAAGAGGCCCCTGACGTTCTTGGTTGCCCATCGTTGAGGAGTCTCGAGAGCAACGAGATCCTGTTTCTGCCACGGCTGCCACGGCTGAATAGCATATTCTACGTGAGGTCGCACGTTGGCGTTAAGCATTTGGGGAAATATTGATGGTTCAAACTGACCGAAGGCTCTGCGAAGATGGCCGAAGTGTTGATTACCGGTTCTCGTCGTCTTCTCTGCTTGCTTTGAACACCCGATATCTTCCTGTACCAATACACCCAGGTCACACTCCTGATAAACCTTCGCCAAGGTGTGGTCTCCAAGCTTGTAAGTGCTCAACGGCTGGTGACGCAGATGCATCACTTTGCACTTAGCTATGTTCAATTGAAGCATGTTCCTCTTTGACCATTCGTAAATGCAATCTAAGTCCTGTTGGAGCAGATCCTAATCTGGCTTGTTACTAATCGCCCGCCATATCTTGACGTCATCGGTGAAAAGCAGGAAATTTGAGGAGATGACTCTTGCCAGGTCGTTGATAAACACCAGGAATAAACGCGGTCCCAGCACTGAGCCTTGTGGGACACCACATTCCACCTCAATTGGGTTAGAAAGTGATCCCCTAACACATACTTGAAGCTTTCGTTGGTAAAGGAAGTTGCCAATCCAACCAAGTACAGGATCTCCGATTCCGTAACTTTGTAGTCTTTGAAGTAGGATGCGGTGATCACGGAGGTCGAAAGCTTTGGAGAAGTCCAGATAGATGACGTCGACTCTGACCCCATCATCGGCCACTTCCGTCCAACTACCTCGTGCAATCAGTAGGTTGGTGTTGCATGACCGGTGTTGACGCAAGCCATGCTGTTCCGGTACCAAAATGTTGCATTTTTGCAGGTAGTCCATTAAAGCCTTAGCGACGACTGCTTCCATCACCTTCGCGAGCACAGGGAGGAGAGTCACTGGACGATAGTTTGCAGGATCTGAACGGCCACCGCTTTTAATAATAGGGGTGATAATGCCACACTTCCACATAGTGGGGACTTGTTGCTCATCAAAGCACCTGTGGAAGAACTGTGACAGTGGTTCAGCTAGCTTGTTGGCCACAACCTTCAGTGCCTTCGGGCGGATGTTGTCTGCTCCTGGAGAACTATGCTCATGCAGTGAGAGTAACTTCCTTAGCACAATTGATAGGTTGAAAATTACATGTGTAAACAATGGAATCGGTAATGTGCTTGATATTATGGGACAGGTAGGTGTTGCGAGTTCAAAAAGTGGGGCGTATTGCAGCCGCAGGGCATTAGCTGCTTCTTCGGCGCTTTGTACTCTACCGCCTGTCGTGAATAGTGGAGGTATTCCATGCTTCACTTTACGACATGTGGTTCAACCCTGGTGGCGGTGAGAACTGTGTCAAAAATGGATAAGATGATGATTCCCTCTTAAGAGGGTGGATGAAACGTTAGTGAAGCGTGTTGGCCGTATCTTGTATGGTTTGCGCCAGACCATCTGTTGCAGGTAAAACCGGGATCCCGTGCTGCACTCTACGGAGCGTGTTGATGTGCCTGTACAGCAATTTAGGATTTGTACTGAATTTCGCCTCTGAATTATGTTAATGCCGGAGTTTGTCTTCACGCGTCAAGTTGACACAGCGCTTTCGTTGAGTCGTGTAAGCATCTCAGGTCTGATAACTCGGACAGGCTTCGTGTACGCGCCAGGCTGAATCGCTTAAAGTCATGCATTTTCCAGTGGGGCACCTCAGGAGGGACTACATTTGCTTCGTTAAAGACCTAGCATTCCGACGCATTTGCCACTAGCCAGGTGAATTGGGTGACAAACACAATCCAGGCGACATAGGGAGTCTGCTCGGCTAGGTAGGATTAGTCGGCTAGTTGAACGAGGTGGGACAGGATATCATACTTGGTGACGGCGTAGGTTTCGTCGTAGTCCTCGATGATGTACTCCGTGTGGCAGATATAACGAAAGAGCAACATCGCGTGATAGTTACGATCAAGTAGTGCATCCATGGTCACGATATAGGCCATTAGTTCCTCGTTGGAGAGCACAAGGTCCAAAACAGTGGGTGGGTCACCCTTTCGGAATCGCGTGGGAGAAGTGACATGGTTGTACAGAGGTACACCGGTGATCATCAGTTGCAAATCAGCTATAAAAGGTTCGCTGGAACTTCGATTGCATGCAGGTTGAAGTCCCCCACCATAAGGAGGTGACTGTATGGTAGTGTCAGGAGTCGTTTTATCGCAGTAGCTAGGCAATGATCTATTTCCAAGGTGGACATTGGAGGGCGGTAAACTATTGTTAGTAAACGCACAACACCGCGTCTTAGGTGCATACGACACCAAAGAGAATTGACGACTTTCATTTCTGGATCCTCTATTATATCAACATGCAGCTCCGATCGATAATACAGGAGCACTCCCCTTCCTCTGCTACGTCGATCGCTTGGTATGGAAGTTATGTCGGGTAGAGAAATCTCAGCATCAGTGATCTCCGTGTTCAGACATGTTTCGGTGACCATAACTAGGTCCAAAGGCGTCGAGACCTAACGAATACGAAGTTCGGTTAGTTTGCTAAGAAGACATTGTGCACTGGTATACAAGCAGGTGAGAGCATCGGTGGTCAGAAGCGTGGTTGTGAATGCAGGTTTCCGGCGAAGGTCTATACCGAAGCTTGCGGGGTCGGCTGCCGGTTGTTTTGTTGTAGGACCGATGACGCAGGCCCTAGGGCCAGTTCTGGTTGTTGTGTAGAGCACCCAGTGTCAGCAAGAAGATAATCACCCTGTCTGCCTTCAGCTGCCGGCGTGTTTTATTACTGTCTCTGTTCTGGGCTGCATGGTGATGGGGTTGTAAGGGTGAACTGACTGCTCGGTGTTACCTTGTCTCTTTGCGGTCTTTATACATATTTCGGATGGCAGCATTTTACGCTATTTGAATCACATTTCGATCACATTTTCTACCATCAGTTTGGATTGCAATGTCATTTGCATCACTCGAGGACTACACCCTTTGTAGTTGGGTGACAGCGGTGACCTTGTTGTCGAAGTAGCGATAACGTTTTCGAGTGAGAGCACTTCTCGCATAAAACAACGTGCATCCCAGTCATGCATTTTTGCCTCTAGCTCGCCTAATGTCTGGAGCTCGGGGACACCGTGGACAAGAATAGATTTTGCGTCTTTTTGTTTGAGGAAGTCACCGGACTTTGCTTGTGTTTCTGACACTCGCTGCAATGAACATATGGGAAGATTCGAACATTACATGAGGTGATATGGAGGCGACCGGCTGCATCATGACCTGATTGAAGTGGTAGCTGGAGTAACCGCGGTTCACCATAGTGTAGGGAGTTCGGGTGAAGTACGAGGCGCAACATACTGCCTGGCTTAGCTTGGACCCCTATTAGTTGACACACGAAGTCCCACTGTTTCCTATCGTCTAGTAGCTTTCTTGTACGAAGTTCCCCCTAGATGCAGTCACATTAGAGTACATAACAGTCAGAGAATTATGATTTTTTTGTTTCCTCCTTTTTGGAGGAGTGCGAGGCATTCCGCAGCCTGAGGTGTTGTCTACATAATATGCCGGTGATTTCCTTAAGTGTTGGTGTGTAGAGGTTCGCAAGAGATAAACACAACTATTTGCTCAACCTAGCTCAGTCTCATCGAAAGAACGAGCATTCTTTTGTACCGAATATTTTCTCACCCCAAGTCCACTTGTATGGATAACGCATCGCATGCCGCACGGTTATGATTCAGTAAAGTGGGCTGCTGAATATTTCAGTTCAGCCGTAAATTTCGCCTGTCCCTGTCATGTAATATTTGAGAAGTTGAACGAAGTCTGAACAGTGATAAAGAAATCTCTTAGGGAGACAGGAACCTTCTAATGCGACATAAAACAGTCACTTTTCCACTGGTAGCTCATCTCACAGAGTAGTCTTGGGTGGAAAACACTCTAGGACATTCTCTAAACTTCATTAGTCCGAGCTTACTGTCTGCCAGCTGCTACTCTACACAATCCACACATACCTCATCTAGAGTCAGGTTAAGCTACGTTCATTCGAGGGCAAGCCAATTCCGAGTTGTTTATACTACCATAGTGTAATGGTCCTCGAGTGTGGACGGTGCTTGTTTAGCGTTCAGTACATCGTCTCCAAGTCTGTCCCGTCCGCCGAATGATCCTGCTACTATCGCACTCTGTGTGGTGTCGGCGCGTGACTTAGAGATAACGAGCTTGTCTCGCAATCTTGCGGCGCGGGTTCGAATCGCGTAGGGGTGGGCGCCCTCGCGGTATACTCAGCCCGTGTGCGACTGGTGGTGGTCGCACGGCAGCGAAGCGCCGCTACGGCATAAAGCTGGCACGCTATATATATATATATATATATATATATATATATATATATATATATATATATATATATATATATATATATATATATATATATATATATATATATAATGTGTGTGTGTGTGTGTGTGTGTGTGTGTAATTGGCGTGGTATGTTTACATTCGTTGATGTGAACATCGTGGCCACCAGCAGTTGTCTGGACTAATCCGGGCGCACTTGCTCGAAGCCACGTCGCTATGCGTTCTTGACGGGTCGAACAAATTCCCCATCGTCCACCAACCTCATGCAAATATAGATAAGTTGAGTGATCGCTATTGCCTGCTATTCGGTTGGCTGGTTTCACGTCTGCCACCTTGACAAGCAGAATGCGATGAAGAAACCTCGTGATCGTTTAGCTACTTCAGCGCACTTGGCGTAGTTTAGCATGAAAACTAGGAACAGACATGGCCCATAACTATTAGATGCATCGCTTATTATTAGAATTATAATGTTTGTCTAAAAGGGAAGAAGAAGTCACTGACCATACAAAGGACGGGTTCAGCGTAGCTACAACCCCCAGAAGAGACGCGACAATGTGGCTGACAAAGTAAGTTTGCTAAGTAAATGAGCCTCGTATCATAACTAGGCCAGGACAGCGGGTGGGTTTGCGTTGACAACTATCTGTGAATTTAGCCGCCTCTACGTGATGACAGAGTACAACATACTGGTGGTGTCACCAAGAAGATAAATTCATTTACGGGATGTTTTACCAATTACGTCCGAAACAAGGAGCGACTGTGCTTACATGCTGACGTACCCCGGCATGTTGAATTGTCAACTGTCCAATGGCGCAAATTGCTTTGCCGAATGAGTCGGCAGGCGTGAGATGGTGTCCGGAAGCTGAAGAGAGTGGTTAACCGGGGGACAGAAAAACCACCAAAACGGGAGAGGGCGGGAAAGGAAACAGGCGCAATGAGGGGAGGCAGATGGAGCAACACTGGCCTAACGGAACAAAACGGAAACCGGGCACGAGTGACGCCCGGTAGTGAGCCTGAGTCAGGCAAAACGGGGAGAGTATTTGGCGAGAAAGTAATAAATCGGACAAATCCGCCGTTATTCCAACCTCCCGGAACAATCACAAGCAGAGCAATACATCCAGGTGCAAGCAAAGTACGAGCTATCGAACGACTCCGGGTCGGTCGGAATGGGACGCGTGGAAACAGAGCTGCGGGGTGAAATGGACATGGAATAATTCTTCCCATATCTCAAAGAGTGCATGAACGTGTCGCGAGCAGAAGCCAGGAGAGATGGTGCGACGGGGGAAGGAAACATAACTCATTACTGTACGCCTGTGTAAGTGGTGCCAGCCTGTGATCGCGTCAATAAAGATTGTGCTTCATTGTCGCGTCGTTGTCGCTACACTGGTGTCGTGACCAGTCAGAATGAAGTTGACCTGGCCAGCGCCGTTTGCAGAGGGAGACATGGAAACTTGGCTGGAGGAGTTTGAGGCGATTGCGGCACGTAACGGAGTCAGAGGTGATGCCAAGTTGCTGGCCGCCTTGGGCACGATGGTGATGGGAAGAGCAAAGGCGACGTACCTACTGACGTGGAAGGTCAAGACTGGCTGCTTATTTCCTGAGATGAAGGCGGTACTGTGTGCGGAGTTCGGGAAGGAGATTGATCGGCAACAAACCCTGAAACAACTTCACTCCGCCAAGTGGGAGGAGCAAGAAGATCTGGTGTTGTTTTCGCAGAGACTGAACAGACACTTGGAGGTTACGCTTCCGAAGTTGAATGACGACGCGAGAGAACGGTTACTGAGAGGACAATTCGTCCGAAGTTTGCCCAAACCCATAAAGGACAAAGTGAAGTTGGCCTCCATAGTTGGGATCAGCAAGACAAAAGAAATCGTTGCTGTATCCCAAAGTTTTTCGGAGCCTGTGACGATGGAAAGAATCGAGCCGTCTGAGTTGGATTGCAAAGTGCACCAGCTATCGCGGATGGTGGGGGGCGGCTATTGAGTGAAATGTCGAGAACAGAGACACAACGCAATGCGTCCAAAAGAAGGGATGAGCGCCGTTGCTTCCGATGCAACCGGATTGGTCAATATGCTGCATATTGTACAAACAGAAAATTTAGCATTACTTCTCTATGTCGAGTCGGTGGCGTGTACCCGCCCTTGAGATAACAATTGAGGGTGTCGTGGTCAGTGCGATAGTAGACACGGGAGCGGGTATTTCCTCTACAAAAAGTTCGATGGTGTCCCTTTAGCTCAGTCCTCAATCGCGATGCAAATGTTCGGAGGACGCCATTTGAAGGTGACAGGGGCTCAGAGATTATGGGGGAGAATTGGAAAAACGGTTATCAGCCATTTCATTGTTGTTATTTAGGGGGCAACGAAACAAATTATCGGTAATGACATCCTCAAGCAGCCCGGCAGGACGATTGATTTGCGAAAGAATGCTGTGATAGTGGGCAGCGAAACGATCGAGACGAGCAGAAATTCGACCGAATAGGTGCCGTGACAGTTCTTCCGGAGTTCCCGAACCCTACAATACGGGACGTGTTTCGTAAGGATGCGCACTTGTTCACGGATGCGAATGAAGATTACAGATTTTGAAGCTGGGGAGAACACCAAATACCCCCTAATCCTAGATGGGCAGTGCAAGCCGATTTCCAGGCGGATACCACAGAACACTCTGGCGGAGATACAGAAGCAGGTGGCTGAGATGGAGGCCAAAGGGTTCATCAGACGAACAAACAGTCCGTATTCATCGCCAGTATTGCTGACGAAAAAGACGGACGAAACCTACAGATGCTGCATCGATTTCAGGGAGGTAAACAGATAGACGGTGAAAGACATTTCGGAGACCACAAAAGGAAGAAATTTTTCCAATCTTCACAATGCCAGGCTGATTTCATTGATAGATCTCCGTTTGGGTTACTGGCAACTCCCCATCCTAGAAGAAGACCGGCATAAAACAGCTTTCAGTGTGAACGGCAAACAGTACGAATTTTTGATAATGTCGTTTGGATTGCGCAAAGCCCCTGCAACATTCAGACGCTTACTGCTAATGGTCCTGGAGAATCTCCAAGATGTGGTTGTCTATGGAGATGACATCATTAGTTTCTCAGAGACGGAATATGAACATGATACCCGACTTGCAGCCGTTTTACAACAACTGAAGGAAGCCGGTCTGAAGCTTAGTCGCAAAAAGTCTCAGATTGCTCAAACGTCTACTGTGTGTTTGGGCCACATTGTGCGGAATGGTCAAGTTCAGCCACTTCCAGAGAAATGTGAAGCAATCAAGAATTTCTCAGCCCCGAAATCTAAATGTCAACTCTGGTCGTTCCTCGGACTGGTAGCGTATGGTTCGAAATTCGTGCCTCATTTTGCGGAGAAGATCAGTCCATTACTAAAGCTGCTACATAAGAACGAATCGTTCGCTTGGACACCTGAAGCGAATCGGGCCTTTAACGACTTAAAGGAATGTGTTGCAGAGACGCCAGCATGTTTACGGCTACCCAAGCCTGGGGACAAATTCACGGTGGCGGTTGATGCAAGCAACGTTACCATCGGAGCTGCTCTGTCCCAACCAGTCGGTGTGATCGACTATGCCAGTAGAGCAAGTCAGCAGAACGAAAGTACTCCACGACGGAGAAAGAATGTCTTGCCATTCTGTGGGCTTTGGAGAAATGGAGAAAATACCTTCTAGCGACTGAATTTCCTACCGTTACCGACCCCAAGCCGCTATCATGGTTAATGACGAGAGATCCGCCGGGACGACTTGCGAGGTGGGCGTACCGGCTCCAAGAATTCACCTTTACAATCGAGCACATAGATGGAACGAAGAAGGTAATACCAGACATGTTATCGCGCCCATCTCTGGACGGGCGCCTGCCAGATACTGCCATATCGGTGTGTGGCGTCACCGCTGAGGATCGAAACCTACTGGAAAGCCAACGTGCATATGAAATGGCGAGGTTACTGTGTGCACATTTACAAGCCAGGACCGAGCCAGGGGCAACATCAGGAGAGATTGAGGAACTCCTGAGTATCTGACACAAGCTTGGTGTCACAAATAACACCCTTTTGGTGATGACAAACGGAATGAAAGTGCCTTTTATCCTCCAGAATTTACGGAAGCGAGTGATGCGAGTGACCAATGAAGACGCGCATATGGAATTCGAGAGAGTCTTCGACCTGTTGCAGAAGAGGGAGTTTTGGTAAAACATGCGAAAGGACCTCGCAGCATGCATTCGCGGATGCCCATCTTGTCAAACGAACCGCGATATGGATGCACTAAGGCCACCAATGTGATCTATCCAGGTCAACCAACGGTTCTAGTTTTGGGGAGTGGACGATTTTAGGTCCTCACCGGTCAGTCGGTCAGGAAAATGGTACATTCTAGTGATGATTGACCATTTCACTCGATGGGTAGAAGCCGTGCTGATCAAGGACCAAACAAGTGAAACAGTGGCACAGGCATTCGAATTCAATGTACCCGCAAGGTGTGGAAGACCAGAATGTGTTGTCACCGACCAAAGGCTCTGTTTTGAGGCGGTTTTTCAGAGAGTATTAGAAAAGTGGAACATCCAGAAAC
This sequence comes from Dicrocoelium dendriticum, assembly GCA_944474145.2. NCBI lineage: Eukaryota > Metazoa > Platyhelminthes > Trematoda > Plagiorchiida > Dicrocoeliidae > Dicrocoelium > Dicrocoelium dendriticum. The sequence goes on from CALYDF020004177.1 coordinate 18,249, forward strand.
GACGCACGTCACCGTACCATCCGCAGACCAACGGGCTGACTGAACGGTTTAATCGAACAATGAAGACGTGGATAAACTGTACAGTTGTTGTGGGAGGAAGCATTGCCGGGAATACTTCTCGCGTGTAGAGTCAGCAAGTAGTCGACCACCAAAGTTGCGCCATCCGAGTTACAGTTTGGCAGACAACCAAGAATTCCCCTTGATACACTCATAACACTTACGTGAAAATGTCATATCTCAGCAACACATCGCGAACATTTGGAAGCAACCGCCGGAAGAGAAACCAGATCTCGAAAAGCAAGGCATAGACGCAACTACGATGCCAGGTACGCGACGAACAAGTGGAAGCCATAAAGCGTAGGAGAACAAGTCAAGGTAAGAAATCACGATCGCCCGGAACTTGGAGGGCCAGAAGCACGGAAGTTTATGAAGCGTTGTACTCGATCAGAAAGGATAGAACTTCAAAGTTGATAGCGGGGTACAACAACGTTGAAGGAATGCCGCCCTACTGCGGCCGTGGCACGCGAGAGAACAGCAACTTCGAGGGGAGGGTGTAGGGAGGCGGAATACAGTAGTTACCCGGAGGACAGGAAGATCAGTAAAACGGGAGCAGACGGAAAAGGAAATGGGCGCAATGAGGGGGAGACCTGTGTGTCTACGATAGCAGGTCAGAGCAAGGGAACCAAGGCCATTCGGCTGCGAGAAGTGAGTGTTAGGAACACACTAAAACCGCGCTGAACGTGTCAGGTTTTGATTGATTGGTAGTCGGCTTTCCCGCCGATAAAAAGACAGCAAAGGGGATCGTTGCGCGGTGGTTAGTGGCTCGCTGTTTTAGCAATGGAGCAGGAGCTTACACCCATGTCGTCGATGTATCCGCAACCGACGTCACGTAATGTGGCGGTCCATCAGCGCGTGGTCATTGTGCAGCTCGATGGTGAGTGTGGGTCCAACGCAGCAGAAGTCACAGGACGCTATAACACAACGCACTGCGTTGCGCGGCCAACTAACGGGCGGTATGTGCGTCGTGTGGTGAAGGAATTTGCAGAAACTGGCAGCGTTTGCACCATAAAACAAACCGGACGGCCTCTCACCGTCACGGATAAAGTATCAGCTTGTGCGGTTATACAAGAGATATGCAGTAAGAGTCATCTCAGCATTCGGTAAAACGCACCACATTGTGAAACTACACCGTAGGCTGCACATCGGATATTGAAGGAAAATAAGTTCCGCGGGTACAGTGCACAAAGGTGCAAGTGTTGTACACATGCGAATCACAGAAGCGCCTGGAATTCGCCCATTAGTTTTTTAAACAGTCTGAACGTACATTCCTCGTGTTCACCGATGAGGCGATTTTCCGTATTCATGGCGAAGATACGCAACATATTTGGGGAACAACTAACCCACGGCAATGTAGCGCTTCACGCGTGCAACGTAGTGCAAAGCTCATGGCCTGAACTGGGTTAACTTGTCGAAAAAGCATTGGGCTCTTTTTCTTTTACAGGAGTGTGTCCGGTAGGTTGTTGTTTAGCAGTACCAATGTCTGACATTTATTAGCGTCCTCGTAGATGGGAATGTTGCAGATCAGTGTTATTCCGCAGCTACAGTCGGAAGGGCTAGTGTATAACGTTAGGTGGCAGCAGGATGTCGCACCTGCACATTCGGCGCAATCGGTTTGTGCCTACCTGAACGAGACTTTCAGTGAACGTTGGATCGGTGGCGGAGGATCGATAGAGTGACCTGCGCAGTCACCGGATCCGAATCCCATGAATTTTTTCCTATGGTGATACTTGAAACGTATTTATAGAACAAAACCAAACAGCCTGGATGAACTGATAGAGAACATGATGAGGGAATGTAGCCGGATTTCATTGGAGACATTGCAGAAAGTGCGCGCCAACGTAATTCGGCGAATCCTGCTCCGCAGCCAAAACGACAGAGGGTAATTCGAACACCCCAATTAGTTGATATTTACAGACATCTCACACATTTCATGTAAGTATAAGTAAATAAATAAATAATAAATGTGTATGCTCGATTGCACACGAGAAACACCGTCGAAGGCATGATAAACTTGTATAACAAGCAATGTCTGATTGAGGGTAATAGTTGAACTCATGAATAAGTTGGTGTGCTGTCTAATGGTGCCACTAGTGCGTCGGGGCAGACTATAATCTAAGTATTGTCAAGTCAAGTATTCGCTTTTAGCCACCCATGAAGTTTGAATTTTCAGTTGTAACACACACGCGATCGAAACGGTAAAACGAACAAGACAGTAATCATAGTAAAAGCAATTGGCAGCATGATTCTCCTTAGCAACGAAAACAGTCTAATGAAAGCTTCCGGGTTTGTTAGAGCCAGTGATGAGGCTATAGCAGCTTTTGTCGCCATTGTATTTTGCTATGTATTGCGATAGCAACTTGCGCCCATCGGTCATTGCATAGGGTCAGGCTGTTCTCCAATTGTTTATTTAAGGATGTTTGTGAGTAACGTAAGTTTCGCAGAAGGCAGAAGTCACGATTAAACTCCACACGAAAATCTGCCTCGACGGGGAATCGAACCCCGGTCCACGAAATTCCGGTCCGCTGCTCTACCACCGAGGGCTGACGATTAGGTGCGGAATTTAACACGTGACTTCTGCTTGGTGCGCGAACGTATTGCCGATGAGTTCACAGTAACTGTCCTGGTGTTGCAGATCGGCTCACTCACTCGTCACTTCCCAGTGGACCGAATTAACTGTCCATCCGAAGTCCAAAGGGCGATTGAAAGAACAACGAACCACTAGCCATTTTACAGGGAT
>CALYDF020004178.1:0-21066 GCA_944474145.2 Dicrocoelium dendriticum
TTAATTGGTCGGAATTGTCTGGTGCTTCGCCAGTCAGTGATCGCTCTGCCCGTGGGCTGTTCCTTTGGATCCACTGTCTCCCTCAGAAGTGGAACGTGAGCTCGGACTGTTAAAGCTGAACAAGGACACGTGACCCGATGGTCTTCTTCCAGCCCTCTTCAGATTCGGGGGTCTGCCCTGGTGGATAAATTATACGAGCTACTGGTGAAACTGTGGGAGCAGGAACTGTCCCAACCGACTGGAGCCGCTACGTCATAGTCCCAATTTTCAAGGGAGGCTCATGATCTGAATGCGGCAACCATAGAGGAATCAGGCTGATCTCCACCGCCTCCACAACCCTACGCAGACTGACTGGCACTCGTGAAATCCAGATTCCTGAAGAGCCATCCGGGTTTCTTCGGGGTCGTGGCTGCGTCGACCACATGTTCAACTTGCAGTCGTTCTTGGAGCACCGTCACATATTTTGTCTGCCCAACTAGTTGTTCACCTGGATATCAAAGGTACTTGAATTTGGTTGATCGAGGTGCGCTTTGGAACTGTCTATGCTACGTTGTCCGTTACACCGCCGGTAAGGCTATATGTAATTAACAACTTGCTTTTAGAACAGCTGGCCACCTGTGCTGCCTATGCCGCTGATCCACCACTACTGCTCAGCCTCCACTTAACTTCTGCCGCCGCTATTTATCCGTTGCACCTCCGGTAAGTCTATCCGTAAGTAACACCTGGCTTTTAGAACTGTCCATCTGTGCTGCATAGGTCACTGATCGGCCAATAATAGTCAGCATCCACGTAACCTTTGCCGCCGCTATACGGTCCGTTGCACCTTCGGTAAGTCTATCCGCTTTCAACAAGTGGCTTTTAGACTTACTGTGTATACATGCTGCCTATATGGTTGATCCGCCAATACTAGTCATCGTCTACGTAACGTTTTCCGCCGTCATTTCATCTGTTGCACCTCCGGTAAATCTATCCGCTCTGAAAAAGTGGCTGTTAGAACTGTTGTGTATCCATGCCGTCTATATTGGTGTTCCGAGGCTATCTTTTTGCCTCCACCTACTATTTGCGGCCTAGGAAGCCCGTTGTAATTCCGGAAAGGGCATTGGCTCTTAACTAGTGGCTTTAAGGACACCTGTGTACCCGTGACAGATGCTCCATTTATGGTATTCCCCACGAAACCTTTCCGGCCGCATATATACTCCGTTGCACCTCCGGTAAGTGTATTGGCTGTTAACAATTGGCTTTTAAACTCCTGTCTATCCATGCTGCTTGGATGAGTGATCCGCCACTACTGGTCAGCATCTACGTCACGTTTGCGGCTGCTACTTACTGCCTTTCACTTACGATAAGTGTATTGTCTGTTCAAATGCGGCTATTAGGAATCCTGTCTATACGTGATACCTAAGTGGGTGATGCGCAACTACTGGTCTATTATCATGTAACATGCGCTGCCTCTATCTACTCCGTTGCACGTCCCGTAAGTATAGCGGCTATTGGTAAGTGGCTTTTAGAACGCCTTTCCACCCGTGCTGCTTACTTGAGCAATCCGCCACTACTGGTTTTCTTACAGGTAACATGTGCTGCCGCTTATACACTTCGTTGAACTTTTGGTAAGTGCATTGCTTGTTCACTTTTCGCTTTCAGAACCCCACGCCTATCCGTGGTCTGTACTTCAGTGATCTGCCACTAATGGCTTGCCTCCACTTCACATGTGCCACAGCATAATTATTTCTTAGCTCTCAGGTTGGTTTATTAATCAGGCACATATGGCTTTTCAAACTCACGTATATTCCCTTCGTTTTTTAACTATGCTGACCGTCCCGTGGCTTGCAGGGTAATGCAGAGAGCCATGGCTCTATTTACCACCGCGTGTTTTACACACAAGGTGTTTGCATGAAACATTTCTGTTTAACAAGCTTACATACTTATACTGTCTTACGTGTTCTTTTACCAAATGTCCGGTTTATATTGAGTTTGAAATGCCACCTTGGCCTCTTATGAAGCTGGCGAAACCATTTCTCAGTATTCACCCTCGGTGGGTTCAGAGCTACATACACGGTCACTCACCTAGTGGTGAATATTATTGACTGGTTCAAGCGTCGTTCAGGTTTGTTGCATCTGCTTTCCCTATGTCCGAAACCGTTTGCATCCACCGCTGCTTACCCGCTGGCAGGTTACCTTGTCTCCTTGTGCCTTAACTATCAGCCCTAATACACGACGACTACCACTTCGGGTAATCCATGGTAGCTGTGCAAACTAACTTACGTCAATGCAGTAACCCGATATATGCATTGCAGCTACAACCTGCTCGCCAAGCAGTACGAAGCACCGTGACAAATGGATATCACTGCATTTTCAAAAACCTCGTGCAGCGCAGGCGTGTTCCTATGAGCGCATTACCGCCGCATGCCATCTCCCGCTCTTAAACTGTGAATCCTTGCAGCTTCACTCAGTTGTCCAGTATAACGGCTAGCAGCAGTATAGACGAATCCCTGTAGAAAACAACCGCTTCTTCACTGCAAACCTCCGCTAAACATGCATGTCCCGAAAGCTCTACCATTAATGACTGTATGTGCACCGCGTTCTTGCTTTTGGAATTGATTTGTATAAACCTACCACGTTTCATGTATGCATATTGTTTCCTTATTGGTAAGATTGCCGCACATTTAAGCGACGTAATTTTGGCAATCGACAACCGTTCATAGAAGCTCGCGCAGCCAAATAACATACGTTTCAATCCCGCCAATAATAACTTCCCTATCCGGCCATGGACCCACTTATTGCGCAGCTTGAATTTGCGATATTTAAAGCATCCAACGCGTCGCAGTTTCATAGTTGATGATGACACTACGGTTGCCGTATTCATATTCACTTTCCATGCATGAAGGCAATTAACGCCACCCAAGGGTCCGGTAAATTATGCACATTAATGCCTTCCGATTCCCCATTAACATGGCTATAATATGCAACCTTCACGTTAGCAGGAATACCTAGTGATACGTACTCATGCGTATATAGTGCTATAAATACATAACCTTAATCTCATCCCTGTTCATTACTTCGCTAACTTGCTTAGTTATTACAATGTGACTGCATATGCTTCATACAAGTCATGCATTTAAGTCCACTAAAAATTTCAACTGCTATTTATTGGGCTGATAGGGCAATGTTAGCAAATGAAGCGCGCAGTCCAACTATGCTATTCACTATATTTCAACGTATACAAGCACATAGACCTGTTAATCTGCATAAGCAGCATCAAGTTTTCCTCGAGTAATTTGCAATTCATTTTCAACTAGAATATTGCGAGATATACTTAGATGTACGTATAAATAAATATATTTAAACGGGTGTGCATTTAACACATGTGGCAATGCATTATATATATTACGTTTGCAATCACATATATATATATATGATTTTATTTGTGTATACAAGCTTTCATTATGTACGAATACACTCATAGGTTTGTGCATCCGTTATTCCCCACAGTCTTTTATGCAATGTATAGCAAGCTAGTTCGATTCCAATGTTAATTACCACTGTTACTGGCACATACACATAAGGACAAACATAAAAGGGCACAAACATGCGGTTACCAGCAATAATGTCCGGTTACTGTGCACCAATAAACCGACATGGGCTTCCCCCCCATTCCAAGCATGATTTTTGCGTTTTCAAACTGAAATTAATGCACTTCCTTTGCACTCCATCTCTATTTTTAAGCAAAGTAGGAACTTTTTAAATTAATCTAAAATGTGTCACATCGATACACTCTGGGTACCCAGGCCTGCTGCTAGATAACATTCCACCTTTATCTTGCACAATTGCCCCATAGTTTCCTGGATCCCTAGGTCAGCTGTACCTCGAGCCATCACCCCGAGTTTTCAATCGCGCTAGTGCTAAGCGATCCCTTCCTCCATGAACCTAGTTAGTCTCTGTACAAACTGTGAATGGCCGTTGTAAGGGAAGAGCAAGATCAGCAGAAAGCTCCTGACACCTTTGTGCAGAAGAAATCTCCGATCAACTGGGCAGAGGAAGTGCATATAACCGCCGTTTGGGCTTTCACAGTCCGACCCGACGAATGATAACTGCAGGACCTAAACGTAGCTAATTCACACCGCACTTAAAAGACAACGCCTCCGCTTTGACGACCAACGGGGCAAGTAGTTCTAAGCAGTGCGCAGCCAGGTAAAAGTACCTCACCGTCGATAATATCCAGAGACAAACACCCTTCAGCGAAGGCGTGTCAGGTCGAGCCCATGTGCACTAACAGACCCAAATGGGGAACCGTCGAGTCCCTTACTAGCGCAAGTTTGGATACAGGCTGTTGCTCAGAAGGACAATGGCTTGCTGAGTTCCCCAAATGTATGACAGTTAACAAGCTTATTTGTTGCGGAATGTGTGTATTGCAATAGCTCGCAGAGTTGTGTCTAAGTTATGTTGCTTTTAGTTGGGCAAGCCACTTCTAGGACTTTTGTCACTAGCTCAACCTGAGGCAGAAAGGCCCCACGAGCAAAGACACCAGTGTACTGTTAAATAAATAAATAAATAAGTAAATGGTATATTCTATACAAAGCGAGACACACCTGTAAAGGCGTGATCTAATGTTCGCTAAGTCTACCAGCCATATCATGGTCGGCGCGTCCATGGATCCCGTCCGCTCGTAGTAAAGCCGGTCTCGGCGAGTTTGTACCGCAGCTTCTCTTTATGTTGACACTCGACTTTGGATTTGTTACGGCTGCGTTAGCGGAATCCTCTACGTACTGAAGACGAAAAGTTCTAGGGGGTTGCTTACGTTTCTTTTTAACCGCACTACAGCTTTCGCAGATGCTAGTCGATAAAGTCGCTTGGTAAGTTCGCCAGCACTTAGAGCGCTTACTGAGCAGGTATTTGCCAATATAATCTATCCACAGAGTGCGCACATTTTGCCCCTCCCTTAGTGAGTGGGATGTGGGGAGCAGTGGTCTCGGTGCGGTATGCATTAAATTACTCCTAGGCTGCCTCAACGGTGTCACCAACGGTGCTCGCGCAAAGTAGGACTAAAGCTTTGGTTTGCCTTGCGTTAAAGTCTGCCAGCCAAATATTTGGACTTCCACAGCGGTAGCTTAATGATACTTAGTTAGAGCACATCAAAATAATATGCAGATATGGTCACTGACTCCTAGAGGACAGTCGTACCTAATATCACATGAAATAGTGTGACTTCGCAAAAATGAGATTCAAGGTAGACAGAAGTTAACCGCTTATATATCTAGTCGGGAGGTCCGCGAACTGATGTAAAGGCAGTTGCGTTGTAAGCTCATGGAGTTCCGAACCAAAAGTGCCCACCGCCGAGCTGCAAGATAGATCAGCCCATGGAGGTAGAAGTCACCCAATATTAGACCCCTATGGGCAGCCTGGGTTGGAATAATTTCTATAACCTCCCCGGAGATACTTCCAGTAATTTGTTATACCACTACAACTGTAAACAGAGCAGAGGAGGTGCACACACTAGTCGACAGGGCCTCGACAGTTTGATCCGGTGACTGGAATACAAAGGTCCTCAACCATCAATCCTACAACGCATACAAAGAGGGACGCCCCACATTGGCGGCCAACGCAGCGATGATATCTAAGCAGTGCGTAGCCAGCTAAACATACCTCACCATCATTGGTATCCGGGGACAGTCACCTTACTGAGCTAGCAAATATGTCCGGCAGAGATTTGTCTACAAGTAGACCCACCTCGTGTACCTTGTTTCCCGGGCTATGTACAGTACTAAGCACTACCCTAAGGAACCCGGCACGACCAGCCTTGGATTGTACGCTACCAAGTAGGGTGCTGGTAGGGCGGACTTTGATTTCCGGCTGACCACCTGGAGACCCACACGACGAAAGCCTTGCTTTCCAGCTGCTTTCCTGCGCTTGAGGCTCAGATGTGTTTAGGCAAGTGATAAACAGGAAGTACTGTCACATTCTAGTCACCGGCCACTTCAACGTACATGCTCTAGCAGAACAGGCAGCACCAGGAGACCCATACAAAGCAGGCTTGCAACATCTGGTTTCAGGCTTTCGGCGTTGTGGCCAAGTCACCACGCCCACCTAGTTCAGGGTAACTAATAGACAATCTATGTTGGAAAAAAAATTCACCAACGAAGGATTGATGGTTGAGAGGGTGTGCTAACAAATGCTCCATTGGGTCGCAGTGCGCATGCGACGCTAGTGTTTCATTATATGTGCTACGCGGCTTATCCTAAAGAGCACGCCGAGGAATATCATGTCCTAACCGACTATGACGACCAGTCCGACCTCACTGCTGCAACAAGCTGGTCGTTCTTAGTCGAATGATCCCTGAGGTGGCCAGCAGAGAATTCAGCAACATATTTATCAAGCTCGTGGCAACGAAACCTAAAACCAAACACTGCCGGCCTAAAAGAAGGAAACCTTCCTTAAGGAGCACCGTGCGTGAAGGCATGGCATTAAGGGACTTGGCACGGCACACCTACACAGCCTCCCCGAACGACCATACCTGGGATGTCTACACAATACAAAGAAACCACTGTGTCAAACTTGTCCGGGAGGATAAACTTAGGAACCAACAAGGTCTAGTAGAGAAGTTACGCTTCGAGCCTAAACTGCCACACAGGCACCTATACAAATTGCGCCTTGTTAAGCGCGGTTTTCCTGCTGTGCACACAACATGCGGGTTAGCCCAAACCGCACAAGAGACAGCCAACGTTCTTGGATAACATTTTGGTCTAAGTTCCGAAGCGTGCCATCATCATGCATCCTGCTTAAGCAGGTAAGGCCGCCCTCATGGCATAATCACATATCCTTCACTACCGCAGCCGTACTGAAGAGCCTGATGTCTCTTCGTGAGTTCAGCTCCCTGGGTGCGGACGGCATTCGCCGGAAGTCGTTGAAAGTTGCTGCCATGAGTTTGTCAGGACCACTAGCAATCTCCTTTTAACGAGTTCTGTACTAGCTGCACGTTTCAAAGACGTGGAAGCACGGAAACTTCACGCCAACCCACAACTGTGGCAGTCGTGCTGAACCAGAAAATAATCTTCCGATAACGCTGCTTCCTGCTTGTTCGCTGATCTCGGCAGGCTGACTGCAAACGTTTCGGCACCACTCAAGGTGACATCGTCAGTGCGGTGTGATTTGCAGAGTGGCGCATACGAACCTTCAATGAGTGTGAGTGATCGATCTCCAAGTCGTTAGTCTGAGTTGGATTGTTCGACAAGCACACGACCATCGCAATCGATCTCTGGTGCTCACCTCGTGATGTACGCGCGCATGAATTTTCGGTTGTCGTCGTTTGACGCAGTAGTCTGGCGTTTCGTTCTGTTAGATTTATTTTACTAATACGGCGAGCTTTCATCCATGGTGTTGTATATATAGCATCTATTTCAACTTGTCGGTTCAGTGAATTGTTGGTAGAATACCATGCTTGCAAGAATTCCACAGGTTGCCTAGAATTTCCATGGGCTAGAATCGTAACGTTCTCTAGGTCTAAGTTGTGGCCTTCTTGGTCTTCATGCGTGGAAACTACTCTGCTAATTACACGCGCACTGACGATGTCACCTCGAGGGGTGACGAAACGTTTGCAGTCAACATGCCGAGCTCAGCGAACAATCAGACCACTAACTGTACAACCTGAGCTACCAACATTTGCTTCCATATCACACTGCTTCTTGTGTTCTCCAAGGTCATGGAGTCCATTGTAGCTGAGACTTTGATGTAGCACCTGGAGAACAGCCAAATTCCCGTCCCGGAGTAAAAAGGATTTCGCCAAAATCGCTCCTGTACAACTAATCACTGGATTGCTCGTGCAAGCTGGGCGGAGTCTATGGACACAAGTGTAGGAGTCGACGCGGCCTACTTGGGTAGCTCAAAGGCATTCGACCGTCTAGACCATCACATTCTCCTCCACAAACTCCAGAAATGGGGAAGCGGTGCTCCTGTTCAGGGCTGGATAGGAGACTTTTTCCTGCAACCTCACCTGAATGTGAGGGTTCAAAGCACTCTGTCAGGATCCATCGAAGTTCAGTGCGGCGTACCTCAAGACTCGGTACTTGGAACTCTCCTGTTTCTGGTTTTCATAAAGCACTTCGCGAGCTTGCTAGCCTCTAACTGTTTGCTATATGCTGATGAGCTAAAGGTATGGTGTACTATAGCTGCAGTGGAGGATCACACATCCTTACAGGAGGACCTGGACAAAGCGTACACATGGTCATCGAGAACATGCTGCATTTCAACGTCACCACGTGCAAGGTTATCAGCATATCACACAAGCGTATACACGAGTGCCGTCTAGGACTGCAAATTCTACAGCAAGCTTCTCACGAGTGCGATCAAGGCGTGATAGTTCAAGATGAAAACGGTTGTTTGAAGCAGACTAAAAAGGCAGCTAAGAAAGCAAACCAGCACTTCGGCCTTCGCGGAGCTTTCGAAAATTTTGACCCTTCAGCCTTTCCAAGGATGCTTAGTGCGTACGTGAGGCTGCATGCGGAATGTGCTATTCAAGCGTGGCAACCCTGGCTCAAACACCCTCTCACCGCGCTCAATACTGTACAACGTAGTGCGACAAGGAGCGACAGAGAATTGACCAGATGCCCAGACACATTCAGGCTGAAGACTCACAAAATATACAGTGGACGTTAGCGAGGTCCAAGGGGCGAGCACGGAATGGTGTTCCTGATGCTGAGCAACCCTAAACACCCATGCCATTCCCTTCTAATACTCAGTCAACATACACCGCTAGGAGGTCAACGGTTTAAGCTGGTTACGAAGTACAGCCGCCTGCAATGTCGGCGAAACTATTTCTCCCTTCGAGTGTCACAGCCTTGGAAAGCCCACCCGGAACCTGTACTTATTGCACCCAACCCATGCCTTTTCAAAAAACGTCTTGACGATGCTCTGTCACATTTTCACCATGTCCTAAAGCCTAGGATCCCCAAATGATGGCATTAATGCGCAACAGGCAGTGGATAGTGCCAAAACCCTACTCGAGAGTGAGCCACTTCAAACCCCTTGCATACAATTTGATAAACGCTTCTACTATAGAAACTGGAGTTCTGTACCTCGTCGACCCAAGATAGTTGCACACGAGAAAGCGCTGTCCTTGCTATTTTTATTTTTTCTTGCCTATTACGTGATCAATAACTCCACCCCTTAGTGCTTTGTGTGCTTATTTTCGCATTTCAAATTTCCGTTATCCGACAGTGCAGTTAAATCTGTAGTGGCCCAAATTGACGATTCCATTATCCCTTGATCTATCTTTTTCACTTCAAACTCCCTACGAAGCATGTCAAGCACCTGCAATTTATACGTTATAAATCATCGTTCATTGTTCATTAATCATTGATAGTTTCCTTCAACTTCAGTTGAGCTGCCAGTGGCAGGTCCGGCTGAACGCTGACATTACTACCCTTATGCTTGAGTGCAAAACGCAGGAACGCTTTGCGCTCCTACGGGGTTGAGAGGACTACACGATGTAGTCGGGGTCGCGGCTTTGGCGTATCTACAGGGGGTCTTTCAATTCTGGTTAGCTTCCTGATAGTGACACCGCGCAAACCAGGTGAAAGCCTATTGCTGACAAAGAGCTTGAACAGTTGCGGTCCACCAGCATACGTTCCTTGGGAAGAGCTGCTGCGGATTCAGCAACGTCACGAAAGCTAGCTCTACCATCAGTAAAAAAATCACCCCGACGAGGCGTGCTCATTACACAGGCTTTCGATTCGACCCCAATTTTGACCGGCTTGACAAGTGACACGGCACAGTACTTCGTATAGGGTGCTGAAATAATCGGGTCCGAGGCTTTGATTACCGCCTCAAACTCTCTCATCTGTCTAATCTTTTCGTTCTTTGTGGATGTGGCCAAAGTCGACACGGCTCGTTTCTCCGCCAATGGAACTGGAGTGATTGGAGCTTAAGCTTTGTGCTCCACCTCCAATGCCTTTATGCTTTCAGCATCTTCAGGCTTTGGGGAGCGTTACGTAGTTTCCCAACCTCCTTCCTCTTGCCTTTGTTGGACATAGGGGCCATTAGTTTGGTCTCGCTTTGGACGGCTTCCAGTAAGTCATCAGAGGCCTCTTTAAAGGCATTTTGAACAGCTGGGGCACAAGACACGGTAGCCATCACCACATTCGGATTTTCGTCGACCGCAATTGAGGTTAGTTGTGTGTCTTCCTTCAATGAACCGACATCAATGCAGACTCATTTTTCTCTTCAGTACCTCCACTTTACGATGAAGGGTTGTAAGGAGAGACCAAAACTAGGGGTTACCTAGCCCGAAGTTGCTGAGTGTCTCCTCAGTGCCCTTAAGAAGCGTAGATTGACGACGGTGGCATAAAAGACAACTAAACAGCATGCTGTCGATAGTCGATAGCAAAGCGTACTGATCAGGGCCCAAATCGGTACAAGTCTCATGGTACCAGCAGTGACATACATAGCAATGCATGCCACCAGAGTCGTCCGTCACGGGCCTTGAGCAGCTCAGGCTGCCGCATACAGCATTAGGTTTGCTACGCCACGCACCCGAAGACACAGAAGTGCCCGTACTCAGTAAACCTGACATGGAGCTTGAAAAGTGTCAAACAAGTATTGTAACGCGCTTATCTACCCACGAAATTCTCCTCTTTGCTTCATGTTCTAGTCTACACACCTTGGCCGATCGTCGAAGGATATCGACCAGCGTTCACTTGCGCCTGCATACATTCCCATTTTTAACGTTGTAGGTGTGTCTGTGTGGGTATGTTAATCCCCGGCACTCGTTCCGTGCGTGCGCGGCTACCGGCGACCTTGGAGCTCCAACCCTACTCTTCGCCGAACATGACACGTTCAGCCAGGAGCATGTGTCGCACCCCACGTTCACTGGTCGCTCGTCCAAACACCATGTTTATGCGTGCCATTAAACTCTCACCCTGTGATTGGACCATCCCTTGTTTGGTCAAAGCCATTATTCCTAATACTCGTAGCACTCAGGTGTGGTGACTTGTTCCTTTGAATGTCCGGCGTAGACAACTCGTTTCCTCCTATTATTTACTGACACCTTGTTGTCAACTCGCATACATCAGGATACTGAACGATTGAAGTATGTCCCAATTATCAACTGTATATATGTTAATAGTACCGTAGTATTTGTGATCCGACTTGTCTTGATTTCGGGATCTTTGGCTACGCGTTATTCAACGTTCACGGTGGATGTTACCGTATCTAATTGGTTTTCGCTTCGACGGATTGCTTAATTAGATCCCTTGGTTTTGTGGTACTCGTATCCGTAAGTGCGGACTTGGTTCCTCTTCGAAATGCCAATCACTTGCGCATCCACCCGGACAAAGTACTCATCCAGGTCATGGCAAGTCCCTCTTAATGCTGTCTCTCACCCTGGCTCTCGGGTTAGCTCTAGAAATTCAGTTAGCAGTACGCGCTCACAGCTCCTGCTTGCTGAGTTGAAAGAAAAGCAGCTCAAGGAGGAGCTAGAACTAGAAACTAGGGAGCAGGAACTTAGCAAACAGCGTAGACTGTTGAAGGCTAGACAGGAGGTCGAATTCGCCCAGCGTAGCGCCTTGCTGGAAGACGAACAAGGCGATGTAGACCTGCCCGCACTCCCTATTTATTCGTCAAACAGAGTTGACGAGTTTGTCACGGAATGTGCTGCGGTGGCTGCGAATCAACCATCCGCCGGTTGTTATGACGATTTGCCGATTGACCCCCACTGCCACGTTGGGAAACGCTATAGCGTCCGCTCTCGTCCCACTTATTGCGGAAGCTGGTCTCCCCAAATTAGAGCTGGCTTATTTCGATGGGCACCCAGCTGACTACTGGAGGTTCGTCAAGCAGTTTGAGTTCTATGTGGAGAGCAAGGTGGTAGATGACGGAAGACGTCTGCTCTACTTCATTCATTACTGTAAGGGACGAGCTAGACTGGTTATTGGCAACTGCGTAATGCTGCCGCCCGGTCAGGGTTATGAAAGAGCTCAAGGTATCCTTCGAGACCTCTTCGGGCAAGCACACTACATTGCTAGGGCATCGATAGAAGGCCTACTTCAAGGCGCGAAGTCCATTCCCAACAACGCAGATGCCCTGTCGGAATTGGCCATTAAGATGGAGAACTGCCACTTGGTCCAGCCCGGAGTGAAGGCAGTAGCTTGGCTGGTTCGTTTCAAATGCTGGTTACTATCCCGTCACAATGCGCATCGGGTAGTTGCTAGAGGTCCGCTGTTAGCTACCGGGATAGAAGGTGCCAGGAAAGACATCCTGCGCATGGTGCAACGCGACTCGTTCAGCAACGAACTGATAAACCTTAAAGCGTGCAGCAATCAATCGACCCACCTTAGTCACGCATGGATAAAACGAAACACAATCCGTCGCCTGTACCCAATACTGATCGAGAGAATTATCTGCGTCGGAGGGCGGCTGAACTACATGGACCATGAGGAGCGTTTGAAGTAAGCTGCTATCCTTCCCAATATGCACCCAGTTGTCGAGGCGCTGGTGCGTCATTTCCACGTCTCAGCAGGCCACGGTGGAGTGCATCACGTGCTAAGTGCGATCTGCATCAAGTGTTGGATACTGCATGGAGCTAAAACAGTGAAGCAAGTGGTCGGAAGCTGCATCCGCTACTGGACGCGCAACGCCGCTCCGTGCCAGCAACAGATGGCAACATTGCTCCGTGCCAGCAACAGATGGCAACATTACCCCGTGCCAGGGCGGGAATTGGTTGGTTTTCTTTCAAGAATGTGGGTGCGGATTACTTTGGCCCTATTTTTGTAAAGAGAGGAGGGACTGTGGAAAAACGCTTTGGGTGCATATGGCAATGCCTGCAAACCAGGGCAGTGCACTTAGAGGCAGCCCACGACCTCTCGACTGATGCATTCATTAAGGAGTTCATCCGTTTCTTCGGCAGACGGTGCTGCCCATCAGAAGTATATAGTGACAACGGAACGAATTTCGTCGGGGCGGTTAGGAAATTACCTGATGGTGTTAAAAAATGGGATCAAAAACGGATTGACGGAGAGCTATGCCTTCGTGGTGTGCAATGGCATTTCAATCCACCATTTGCAAGTCACAGGGGCGGGGTGTGGAAAAGAATTATCCGCTCTGTAAGGAAAATATTGTACGGCGCAGGCCAAGAGCAACGCCTTACTGATGACTCCTTGGCCAATGCATTCGTCGAGGTAAAACGAATTCTAAACAATCGCCTGCTAGTTCTACCCACCTCTGGTAGCCGAGATGCTCCTCCATTAACCCCGAACAGCCTACTTCTCACACGATGCGAAACCTTGCAGCTACCAGACATCGACATCAGAGACAGGTATACTAAGCGCTGGATGCAAATAACCCACGTAGCCACGGGATTCTGGAGGATATGGCTAAAAGAATACATAACAACATTACAATCTTAACAGAATTGGCAGCTTCTGACGAAGTCTGTAGAAAAAGACGAAGTAGTGTTGGTGGCTTCCGAGAAACTACCAAGGGGTTGTTGGCCGCTGGGTCGAGTCGCGAGTAGTGAAGCCAGCAAGGACGGTTTAGTAAGGAAGGTGTACATTAGAACGAACTCAGGTATATACAGTAGGTATCCAATATTGTTCAAAAAGTCTTAATGACATGGCTACAGCAGCCACTGATTCATTCTTTTCTAGAGCCACTATCTCTGCTTAGCAGCAGCTAGTCGCTATAGCTCCCATTTATCTTTGCGGATATCCGGAGCTCGCTCCCTCTTACAACGTTCATTCTCTTGGATTGTTTGCCTCACAGCTTAGCTGAGCTATTGACCTATCACTTACCTTCACTAGCCTATAGATACACTCAGTGACCCTATAGGCATACACTAGTGACAAAGCGTCTGATTGGAATAGCTGCATCTGACGACTGAGTCACTCCTAGCGCCACCATCTGTCGATCGTCATAAATTCGGCATCTCTCTTCAGAAGTAGCTAATGACCATTGGCCCCATGCATATGCGATGATCCAGTGCTTGTTAGTAGACACCCCATATCTCAATAACCTTTACTCCTTTAGAATATCTGCATCCAGTCCCTCCGCTGCCCTGCCACCAATTGATATTTAAGACTCTCTCGCGGCAACCTATTTATTTTTGCTTATTATGCCCCCTCTCGGGTTACACTAACTACGTGCTTTTCACGCACATGACAATCACTACCAACATTCTAAATCTCCGTGTCTATCCCCACGCAACTATCGACTATTATCAAACGGATACTCGTACTTTACTTACTGGTGCAACGCTCTTGCCTCCACGCAGGCGATAGCAGTCCACCTATACGGCTAATGATTCTATAGGATACTCAAAACACATTTTCAGCATAATTATTGTGGCACAGTGTACATGCTTTTGTCTTAATCCTAAATGTTATAACACAAACATTCACAATGTTCTACTCCATGCCTGTTCTTGCGGTCTTCTCTCGGTTGTCCCTCACTTTCCCTTTTCTCTGAGGTCCGGGACTTCTTGGAGATCTGGGATTGGACTGAGGAACAGTTTTGGCCCAAGACGGAAGTAACAACCCACAAGGACTTACATGGAGGATGGTAAAACTCCGAAAGGACCGACCTACAATCACCATAACCCTTGTCCATTGTGGACAACTGGACATATCCTCATACTCCCATACATTATACATCTGAAAAATCTAGGCAGCGGAAAAATTGGACCTTTTGCTCACCTGGACATGCAAAAAGAAGAAAAATCGCGATGTCCCTCTCCTCCATCGACCACGAAAATCATGGCGACCCAGATCAAAATACACGTCCAACTAACAGAGGAAAGTAGAAGCCATTACTCCGCGAAAAACCGAAGGTGAAACCAGTCGTCAAGCGGCTTTGCCAGCTCAACATTATTGTTCAAAATGCTTTACGGCAGTGTTGCAGGACGTGGTGGGGTTTCGCTTGGCAAGCTTTTCCCCTATAAAAAGCCACAAATGTTTGTTTAACAACACTGCGACGTGGCGGATGTGACTCGCCACTGAATAAAGTCACTGCCCACAATTACATACTGGCAAGTCGACTAGACTCACAAATCAACTCTTCCCGACACCGTTTCAACTACACACGATTGAACCCGAGATATCATCGGGATCCGCAACAGCTTTTAAACCTTGATCATGCCTAAGTTGGTGCGTCTCTATAAAACTGTGCATAAACCATCTATTTATTTATTTTATCATGGACATACAACCAATTTTCTACTGTTACTGTCACAGTTGCCATAAAATGTTTGTACAGTTGTACATATCTGATCATGCCTCTATAGGCGTGCCTCGCATAGTCGAGAATAAAGTATTTATTTATTTATTTATGCCAGAAAGGTGTGCCGCCTGGAGGGCGATGAGTAGCAGCGCTTAAGTCTGGCTTGCAGAACAGGGTGGTAGTCGTGGAAAACGGCTTTCACTCAAGCGTTTCCACGCCCAAAGACGCCCACGAACGGCGTTTGATGGGAGTCATGGAAAAGGGCTCCTGCCAAGACGCTCTCGTGTGGTTGCGTTGCTTTCTCCTCTACTTTTTAGGGAGCGCTACTGTAGGCGGTTGTATGACCAAAAGCCAGAGTGGAGTCGGGGACGTACGAGACCTAAATCGCAGCAGAATTTCGGAGGCAGTGTAACGCGCTTATCTACCCACGAAATTCTTCTCCTCTTCGCTTCATGTCCTAGTCTACACACCTTGGCCGATCGTCGAAGGATATCGACCAGCGTTCACTTGCGCCTGCATACATTCCCATTTTTAACATTGTAGGTGTGTCTGTGTGGGTATGTTAATCCCCGGCACTCGTTCCGTGCGTGCGCGGCTGCCGGCGACCTTGGAGCTCCAACCCTACTCTTCGCCGAACATGACACGTTCAGCCAGGAGCATGTGTCGCACCCCACGTTCACTGGTCGCTCGTCCAAACACCATGTTTATGCGTGCCATTAAACTCTCACCCTGTGATTGGACCATCCCTTGTTTGGTCAAAGCCATTATTCCTAATACTCGTAGCACTCAGGTGTGGTGACTTGTTCCTTTGAATGTCCGGCGTAGACAACTCGTTTCCTCCTATTGTTTACTGACACCTTGTTGTCAACTCGCGTACATCGGGATACTGAACGATTGAAGTATGTCCCAATTATCAACTGTATATATGTTAATAGTACCGTAGTATTTGTGATCCGACTTGTCTTGATTTCGGGATCTTTGGCTACGCGTAATTCAACTTTTACAGTGGACGGTACAAGTATCAAAAAGTAAAGCCGACAAGCTGTTACCCACAGGACTGTCAACAGAAAAAGTTCCGGGTTAAAGCGACGTGCAAAAGGTCTTACAAAGCAAAGAAATACCAGAAAATAGCCAGAGGATGAACCAGAAAAAGATGGAGTCAGTTTGGGAAATACTCGGAAACGGGTACGGCGGAATCCGGGGCATTGGATGATCCAAAATTATTCAGCTCAATCGAAATTTGACGAACGTCACCTTTTTCGAACGACAGTTGTAAACACTGTTCCGAAACTGTCTTTTGAAAGCGAAGTCTCAAAAAGACAGCACGCTCAAAGGTTTTAACTTGCCGCCATTGGGGTGGAAACCGAAGGCGAGCGCGGTCAACCCCGGGAATGTCAACGCCAGCATGCTTCTCACCGCCTCTTGGTAGTCAGCCTCAGTCTCATTGGACGACAGGGCATAAAAGAACCTCACAACAAGGCCGCTGTAGTCCACAAACATGCATGGCCACAGGATATAACCGCCGTAAGTACTCTGATATGTGGCGTCCTCCAAATGTACCTCCCGTATTGGCCCAGCAATTCCAGTATACGCGAATGGACGAAAAAAGTATCCGGTCCTCCTAACCCTCAGGCATTATTTTCATGTGACCATATCTTTTTAGGAGCTACGTACCCTCCTCCAGTTACGTGATACAAGCATTACGATGACGCCGCCGTATCTCGTCCAATTTGCGCCTCGTTAAACGAATGTTATATTGAAGGCGCACAAGTGCACGTACATTCTACGTCTGCCGAAACGGCTTCATCTGGTTAAGCTCCATGCTTTTAAGTAAATAAATAAATAAAGGTTTTATTCTCCACAAGGCGAGGCACGCCTTTACAGGCCTGATCATTATGACAACAATACGTGGTCTAGAATGTGCAAGAATACGTTATATTTGCCGTACCAGTGTATGTTTATGCAGGGGGTATGTAACCATGTAACTGTGTGTGTGGGTGTGTCACTGTGAGGTTCCTGTTTGTAACTGTGCTGCTCTAACTTTGACTCTCATATCGTCGGCAATGCTCGAGTAGAAGATAAATGTCCGTGCGTTGGAAAGGATTATTCGGATACCCACGGGGCAGTGACTTTATTTTGTGGAGAGTCACGACCGCCACGTCACAGTGTTGTTAAGCAGACATTTGTGGCTTTTTATAGGCAGAACGCTTGCCAGGCGAAAACCCACCACCTCCTGGAACACTGCCGCCGAACTATTTGCTGGAACGGGTCAAACCCGAACCACCCAGCTGGCGCCACGATTTTGGCATATAGCAAGGGTTTCCCCACGTGAAAGTTGTGCAAATGACGAAGCCAGGTGTATCCAATATCATAACATCCCTCCTGCAAAACCACTGAGAACCGAGAAAGACAATTGCAAAACCGGAAACTGGTAACAAATTATCAGGTAAATACACAATACTTATCGCTTTCCAGCAACATTCGATTGCTCGCTATGCGCCCACAGAAACTGAATATATCAACACAGGCATCCTTCCGGTAGCTCCTGTCCACTCTCGCTTTGGTAAACTTTCGCAGTAATAACGCACCGACGAAGAATGGAAGTCGCTGTTTTCATCTGAAACTATTTTAGGTCCTCAAGGCTCGCTAAGAGTCCAGATATGTACCCCTAAAATTACGTCATCCACTATGGCTGCTGTCGCTAGAAGCGGGAAAGTTATTAACCACCGTGCCGCCTTTAAACCGATTTATAAATCAACCACTTACAATACTGACAACGACTTTCACATACAAATAAATATACTCATGCATCCAGCAGCACAATAGCCACCTTCATTAAGTAACAACCTTGTGTATCACAGGCACACTGTAAAAACCTCATTGATCGCTAACAGCGTAGTCGACGCTGCGCTGGCAGTCCTCCTTATGCCGGTCACGTGAAGCAAGACACCTAGAACGAAAATTAAAGTGGAAGGAAAGTCATTTAAACGAAGGATAATAACAAAGAGCAAGGAGAAGCACAAATATGAAGTTGGAGGATGTATATGGCCGAAGAAGGGCATTGTTTCCTGTTGCTACCTAAGAGCGTCTAAAAGTCGCGCAAACCCGTTCACAGTAGCTTTATTGATTAATTTGGCGCCCAAAACATGTCGGCTACCTTTTATGTACTATTTAATCGTTGACCAATTGGACATTATTCTTTCTTGGTTTAAGCTTCTTTACAACCGGCTGGACAAACGACCGCCTTGTAAGTTCCTGTGTAATGACAAAGATCAAAATATTTTTGACTTTATCGCTTCTTTTCCTTTCAGAACAGCGGCTTGAAAATAGATCAAGGGATTTGGGTTGTTTATCATTAGCTGACCAGGACCTTAATGAACAATACTAACTATTATTGTTGTAGTTCCTATTCCGGTTTGTGTATAGTTAACCCGTTTCGTTTGAATAACCTGAAATTTGGACGTTGGTCAATTAACAGCTGCCGTGTGCATGTTGTGTTTTGCCCTGACTTTATTCGTGTGCCGTGACCGCTGCAACGCGTGCTGCCTACGGGAGCAGTACTTCCCTGCGTTTTTCAGCCATTGATGATCCTTTGCGCCCCCTGGATTATTGCACACTACCTAAACCTTGACGGTGAAGGAAAATCATCCTGGCATCCCGCAAAAATAAACGGAAGTAGGAAGAACAGGGCTTTTCTGCTGCACCACCATCAGGTTGTGAAAAGCCACCTTTAGATTAATGTTTTAAGTTTGTGAGTAGGGTAAAGTTGTGGAAAGATGAAGTCACGATTAAAATTCACGCACAATAATATGCCTCGTCGGGGAGTCGTACCCCGGTCCACGAATTTCCGGTCCGCTGCTCTACCACCTGAGCTACCGAGGGCTGACGATTAGGTGCGCAAATTTTGACACATGACATATGCTTCGTGCGCGACGTACACAAACTTCCAACCTTAATCTAGCATCGCCCCTTGAACATTTGAAGGACAGGTACTTCGGTCCATTGGGAAGTGACGTGTGAGTGAGCCAATCTGCAATATCAGGACAGGTACTGTGAGCCCATTGGCAATACGTCACACACCAAGCGGAAGTCATGTGTTAAAATTTGCGCAGCTACTCGTCAGCCCTCGGTAGATCAAGTGGTAGAGCAGCGGACCGGAAATTCGTGGACGGGGGTTCGACTCCCCTTTGAGGCATATTATTGTGCGAGAATTTTAATCGTGACTTCTACTTTCTACAGCTTTACCCTACTCACAAACTTCCAACGTTAATCTACCATCGTTCCCTTGGACATTTGAAGGACAGGTACTTCGGTCCATTGGGAAGTGACGTGTGAGTGAGCCAATCTGCAACATCAGGACAGGTACTGTGAGCCCATTGGCAACACGTCGCGCCCCAAGCAGAAGCCATGTTTTAAAATTTGCGCACCTAATCGTCAGCCTTCTGTAGCTCAGATGGTAGAGCAGCGGACCGGAAATTCGTGGACCGGGGTTCGATTCCCCGTCGAGGCATATTATTGTGCGTAAATTTTAATCGTGACTTCTACTTTTTACAAGCCACCTTTAGATACTGGTCCTTTGTCAATTGTCCCTTCGTCCCTCACCAGTCTTTGTTTTTGACACAAACCTATGTAATTGGCGTCGTCGCTTGGTAATGTCTCTTGCCTGCGCCCCCGAAGAAAACAAGTCCTCAGTTTTTATGTATTCCCTCAGTGACCGAATTCAAGCTGTGTTATTATCTACTGCTATTCGTCCGGAAGCCTCCTGCAGAAAAGTCTGGAAGTAAGTAGAGGCCCATTTTCTAAAGAAATAGCACGAGTCAGATACTCGATCCATACATTGAAAGAGGTTTTGTCGAGAGGCAGAGTCGGCCGATGCCTGTTTGTGGGACCTTCGGGTGCTCTCTGCCAGGGCCTTTCCAGGGAACTCAATAACAGAAAGGGTTACCTTCATCGTTGAGCGGTTTACGAAAGGCATCAACGACGATCGCACTTCGGCGCGTTTTATACGTGTGTTGTCCTGCGACAGAGGGACCGCGGCGCGGCTTTCACCTGAAGAAGCGGTGATCCGCGAAAGGCATCAGGAGGAGGTTGGCAAGCGTATGGCTATTAGTTGTGTGTCGCCGACGATGAACCCGACTGAAGCGCCTGCCAGCCTAAACTCCCATATTTGTCGCCGTCAACGTCCCAGGTGCCAGAATTCACCCCATGAGAAGTCAGTACGACGCCCCAACAATTTCCGGAGGCGCGAGCAATCACCGGGTGCGCAATTCATTGACGGTGAGTCAGAACTTCCTTAGGTGGCTTCTTAGTTCTGTGAATCCCCAACTGTGTATGTATTAATCAATTACCAGTGTTTGCTTGCCCTCCTTGACACCGGTGCAATGTGTAGCCTTTTAAAATCTGGCTTCATGTCCTCCTCAGTAGTCACTAGTCCCGGGCGTCAGATCAGAGTGGCAAATTGGATGGAGCTGCTTACTCATGGCTTTGCTTCCGTAGATTGGCTTGTCGGTCAAGGGCTTCTTTCCCATGAGTTTTATATAGCTGCTAAAATTCCACGGGACCCGATACTGGGGTTTGACTTCTTAAGTCGGCATGCATGAGTCATTGATCTAATCTCCGGAGTTTTACATTACGTGGCGACCTGCTCCCTCTAAAGTTCAAACCTAATTATGGCTACGTAAAAAACCTTAGTACTTTGAGTGCTAGCGGCGTGAATGTTTAAGGTGGGATATCGGCATGGCTTTCGTCTGTTATCCTTGCCACTGGCAGTGAAGTTTGGAAGCTCCTGGAGAATTTACTGAGTCCACACAGGCACGCGTTCGCGTTGAAAGATCGCGTTGAAGATCGTGCGCTATATATTGTGTACGA
>CALYDF020004179.1:0-21075 GCA_944474145.2 Dicrocoelium dendriticum
TATGCAACTTGCTCAGCGAGCAGAGTCTCACTGAGCGCCGCAATATCTATGTAACAGTGCGCCATTTTCCTCGCGTTTAGTGTACTGCATCGCTCGGGGCGCTCATGTTTGCTCCGGTCCATTAGTGATGGCACGTTCCAGCACACGATGCTGATTTCCTTGCTCCCAGGCATACGATTGCATTTGGTGGGTAATCGCATGTGAGATCGCAGTGGTGCTTCGGAAGTTTGCTTGAGGAAATCCATCCGAAGACTTCGGCTCAAAAACCAGACCCAAAATGCAGTTGGGTGCAAATCCAGCTCGGTAATGCGATTGCAGATACAGATTGGGATTTGTTTGTAGTCTATCACACGCAGTCTTTGGATGTCTGGATCAATACATACGTGTTTTGCGACCGTAGCAGGATATGCAGGTGCAACCACGGCCAGACGCATTTGGGTTTCTGCATGTTTGCACTAATATGACAAGGGGCTGAATAGTTTGAGGCGGGCAGTAGCAAACCATTGAGCATCCAGAGGTGCCCCCCTACTTTCAGAGAAAATGCGTGGTGCTCGTGCTCTGGGCCAATGGAGCAGTGAGCTTATATCCCTTGACCTGTTGTCTCCCATGGCTAGTTTACACGGGCAGGGAGCCAACGACCACTTCTTAACCTCCGAAGAGGATGGATTAGCATATTCTCAGGGTGCTCACAAATGAAATGAGAACGACTCGGGTCCGCAGCCAAAGTCTTCGATGAAGTGTATACCCGAAATGCAGCGGGTCTAGCACATTGTCAGTTCACTGACTCATGCGGATTGGTGTTCCGGTTCTTAGCAGGAAGTAGGGCGTAAACCAGCTCCCAACCAGCGGTCGCCACGAGCAAGCGTCCAGGACCTAAACATATTGCACAACATTATCTGTATTTTGGTGACCACTTGAGAGGATATAGCCACCAACAAATATAGAGCAACAGTTTTATACATTTAAATATAAATATAAATATATTTATGTATATAACTCGCGTTAAAACGTTTTACACCAGGATTAAGTCGCTCCGTAGGATATCCTTTATCAATATCTAGCTTCAGCGGATACAGGGGCTGCTTCAGTAAATAGATTTATGTGTACCGAAGATGAACCGTTATTATAAGGATACCTCCATTGCCGACAGCGATACATTAAACTAAATTCAAAAAGCGTTCATGATTAGACGCATTTTGCAGTTTCCTTGGTTGAACCACGGCACAGCACTATACGTTTCCAACTCATTTGCATTTATCTTTTACAATTTTGTGCGATGCTTCGCGCATTCTCTGCTTTCAGGCTGCCAAATGACACTTCGACCTGCCACCAATCAAGTCGCGTCTGGCAGCTGTTGTTTGAATGATTAAGGACGGAGTAAATAGAGCATTTTAAAGGCCGCTGCTTTAACGCCTTCTGACATTCCCTATATGACGAGCATGGTAAGTGACAAAACCCCTGTTGAATTGCTTTGTTCGCTAGGAGGAGTAAACCAAATTCATCTGAAAAGACCCGGGCACCGTGATTAAATTTAAGCAAGTTCACTTCGGAGTGCATAATTAACCCGATTATTTTTATTATAATAGCATTTCTCACATCAAAACAACGGGTGCTTTTAGATGACAACAGTAAGCATTCAAATGTGTTTTAGGTTAGTTTTATTTCTGCATACCCTTACATAGGCAATATGGCGTTTTGCTTTCATGTTACTTGGATTGCGCAATTAACTAATTGATCAAACATATGTCAAATACTGGTGTGTAGGTAAAGGTGGAAATCCGGTGCTCGCAAGTCGTTCCGTTGTATTTAGTACACTGCAAACAATTAAGCCTAACAACGTTGTTCCAGTAGTGTGTAATAGGTTATATATTAGGGTTTTAAGAATATTTATCCCTGTCAGAGCGATGCAGCAAAAAAAACACATCCGGGAATGCGTTAGAAGAGGGTTTGGTTCTATCGTCACTCCTTCGTGCGTCTACTCTTGAAACCCTACCTAATTCGAATCATTGGCATTTCTCTAACCAATCAGCGAATTATACCACCGATCCATATGTGACGGTAGCGGACCGCCAATACTACTAGTCACCAGTAATATAGTGCGGATCATTCTCCACTGTGATGCATCGTATGAAATTACAGATGACACAGCTGGCCCCCAGAGCAATGTACTCCTTTTCAAGCTGCCACTAATCGAGGCTCCATGTAATTTTCCACGGCCATTGCTGGTTGCTACTGAGTAGTAGGGGATATATTGCTTTTTTCAAGTTGCTCAATTGCAATATCTCGGAATATGCTTGGAACCGACTGTGATTTCATGATTTCAGAAGGTTTGAATACAAATCGGTTTTGCAGTTAGATATCGATCATGGCGGTACGTTGTCGTTACACTTGGTTCGGTGACATATGTCACTCTTTTGTTATGGTACGTTCTTTGGTTCGAGTCCGGCAAGATTCTGCGTTTGCGTGCTACTGACAAATCCCGATAGGAAAATACGTCCGCGTTGCACTTTTCTGGTTTTGCTTACTGTCTGGCTACGTTTGGCTGCAATTAATCAGCTTAAAGTTAAAACCTTAATCCCGAAATCCATAATAGTATAACTCAAATATTCGTATGGTTATAGAAATGAAAACGCATAACTTTGCTTGATATCTATACCTGGCTTGCACTCTCTTACGGCGCTCTTTCTGAACTCACTAATACTTGATCATTTTGATAGTTTACAATTTATTACTTGCCTTGATAACTTCAGGTTTGCAAGGTAAAAACTGCTAACTTAAAATTTGTTGGTCAATATGTCAGTAAATCTACGGAAGGTTCCATCGTCGGCAACTCCACCTTTAACATAAGCATGCAGATTTATGAAAATAAGTCTAGCTGATAACTCACGAATTTTGGAGTGATTTGTCAACCAATGGGTAGAACATTTTCATCGGTACAATTTATTATATTGTCGGCACCGTAAATAAATAAACAATTGGTGGTACTTCAAATTATCTTTTGCAATATATATTATTCAGGATGGCGAAATATCCGTCCGAGATAATGAAAGAGCATGCCTCACTGATAAACCACTTATATAATTGCAATTCTTCCAAGTGTTTAAATATTAAAGCTTAATGTCAAATATCTGCTTATGGTGAAACACTTTAACTATATTGTACACTTCACGCATTTATTTGACAATGGTAAACAGCACCAGTGAAATACTCAGTAGCGTATCTTGAGATAAGTGCTGGTGATCATCATCATCATCATTACACGTTAGCTGGAGGTGGAAAACACCTCAGCTATTTTGCCGCAATACAAAAAAAGAAATGGAAAACAAACGGTGGCACGCCCGCTGAGTCTCCAGTAACAGATGTACATCGTTTCGGAATTCTAACAGCTGGCTGCCGTAAAAGGAAGTCATATTATGCCTAACAAGTGAGATCGTGATTGCTGGGGTGCTAATCAGGAGGGAAATGAACATAGGAACTCACAACATTAACGCCATTCGGGCCGGCTCCAAGATATATCAGCTAGTGTGTCCAACCAAACGTGTTCACCGTCCTTAGGACCTCAGCCAGGCAGTCGGGATGCACCAACCGACGTCAACTTCGAAGTGAGTGTTTTCATTTCTCTCGACCAAGTCATCACTTGGCCTCCCCTCCTTCTCTTCCAAGCGCACCCACAACGCGCAAACAATGCACGTCGCGGGAGTCGGTGTGCTGGCATGCGCAACACGTGGCCCAGCCATCGGAGCCTGGTGGGTAATATAATGTTGCTGAGCGGTTCACTAGTTCTTACTGCACCAAATACGCGACGTCGAACACGCTCATTTCTCACGCGGTGCTCCCGCCAGATATGAGCTAAGCTGCGAAGGCAGCGATGATCGTATATGACGAGCCTCTTTATGTGTATGGACCTGATGGGCCAGGTTTCACAGTCATATAGGAGAGTTGAATGGACGGCTGCGTTGTAAACTCTACCCTTCAGGGAGAGTAATGTCGCCTCTGCGCCACAGGTGGCGGAGACTGGCAAAAGCACCTCGTGATTTTCAATACGGTTCGTAACCTCATCTTCAATCCCACGGGTGCTAATATAGCTGCCCATGTACTTGAATTCTTGAACGACTTCTAGCAGATCACCACCAAGCGTTAGCGCAGGGTTGGGTCCCTGCCAACCTTGGAGAATTACTTTGCATTTCGATGTAGCAAAGCATAGTCCAAAACGATTGACAGTCAGCGCTAATCGGTCCAGTGCTCTTTGGCATGTTTGGGAGCTGTCACAGATTAGGAAAATATCGTCCGCATACTCCAAGTCAAGAAGTCGCTCACCACGAAGTAGCTTCACGAGTTCTAGGTCGTGTCTAAAGAACGCTATTGCTATGACTTCATCAATAGCGAAGTTGAAGAGGAAAGGTGACAGCGGGCATCCTTGTCGCACACCGCTGGTGCTCCCGAAGGTTGGCGACAGTTTGCCATAAACCCTTACCCTGCCCGAACTATGCGCGTACAGCGCTTTGATAATGTTTACACATTTATCAGGCACACCTTTCCACAGCAGACAGTCTCAAAGGGCACATCGATCGACTGTCAAAGACACCTTTTATGTCAAGAAACACGACAATGGTGGGTCGGTAATAAACATGGCGGTGCTTCAACACTTGGCGCAAGGTAAAGATGTGGTCGTTGCAGCCCCGACCTCGACGAAATCCGGCTTGCTCTTCACGAATCTGACAAAGGCAAGCAAATTAGAGGCAATCGAAATCAGACTGATACCTCTATGATTGCCGCATTCCAAACGGGGGTTTCCCTTGAAAATTGGGACAAAGACGGAGCTGTTCCAGTCTGTCGGGACTGTCTCCTGCTACCAAAGGTTTACAAGCAACTAGTGTAAATCATCTACCAGAGCAGGTCCACCGAATTTGAAGAGGGCTGAGGGAATTATATCTGCCCCTGCGGCCGTATGTAATTTCAACAGCCTGATCTCACGTTCGACTTCTGCGTGTGAGGGCGGGTCCAAGTAGAGGGTCCAGGGAGAAGGGCGCTCATTGCCCGAAGAGGAAAGCGATAACCCAGGTTGGTTTAATTGCCTTGCAAAGTGTTCAGCCCAACGCTTCAAGCGTTTTGACAGGCTGTGGACCAAGTGCTCAATCTCGTCGCGTATGGTCTCGCTAACACACGCTTGATGAATATGCGACGAGTGATCTTCACCGGTGTTTAGTGGGCGCTTACTTAGCCTAGATGTCAGCGCACTTTGATACACATTCAGAACATCTGGCTTCGCCAGCTGGCTGGTGTCAATCCGTTCACATCGACGTTGCGGACGTCCACCGGAACGCACCAGAAGGTCGACGCAGACAAGTGCGTGGTCAGAGTCCAAGCTCGTGCTCCAAATCGAGCGACAGTTTTGGACACAGCCTCTCCAGCGGTAACTAATAGCGATATTATCGATTTGCGTCCAAGTCTGACAAGAGGATGGTGGCCGCCAAGTCACGCTTCTGTGGGTGCTGTGTCGAAAGTTAGTACTCGCGAGAAAGAGGCCAGCATCTGCACACAGCTCTAGTAATCGCTCACCATTATCATTACGGGAGTCTACTCCATGTTGGCCGCCCAGATGAAGCTCAGCAGAGGACAATTTTCCGACTTAGGCGTTTAGATCGCCAGCCAGCACCACAGTATCCGTGCTTCTGTAAAGAAGGAGCTCGTGGAGTTGCTGATAGAAATCATCTTTTACCGAATCAGTGCTACAGTTTGTAGGGGCGTAGGCCGCAATGACAAACAGGCACCGTTTGTTCCCGCGCGACTTCTTAGCACGGAACGAACCAGCTAATCTAACGGCTCATATCCTACTGGCGGAATGTCTGTCCGAGATAATGAGAGAGCGATGCCTCTCTGAAAAGCCACTTTTATAATTGCAATGCTTCCAAGTGTGTAAATATTTATGCACAGAGCAAAATAGCTGCTTATTATGAAACACTTTAACTAAATTGTTCACCACGAATTTATTTGACAATGGTAAACAGCACCAATAATATACTAAATAGCATATCCTGAGAAAAATGCTGGAGGTGGGAGTCTGTCTGCCAGTGCTCTCTAGCAACTGCTTTGTCAGTTGCGTGCCGCGGGCGCCGCTTCAAGGAAGCAGAACTATTTAAAGGCTGTCTTCCCTGAGGTTGCAAGGTGCTTTCAAACTGCTGACGCTTTGGCACTGTTGCAAAGATTCCGCTGCATTTTGTATGCCTCATAATCTTCGGCAGTTGCAGACACGAGGAATATTTTTAAAAAATACGCGTCGTTGACGAGCCAATTGTCCATACGCTTTGTCGAACCAATCTGGTTTCACAAGTCCTGATTTCCTATAATCGTGGGACACTAAACGTGCGACTAAATATCGTACACCCAATTAAATAACAACAACAGGCTTTAAGATATGAATCCCACGGCCGTCACCAATCCAATTCACTTACAGCCCGACTGAGACAATCGAAGTCGGTTTTCCAGTAATTTTAGGACAGCTGCAGTAGACAAGAGAAGGGCAGTGAAAGCTCTCGGTTGACTAAGAAATTCGAGTGGCCACTAGTTACCATAAGCTCCTCGAGCTGAGTATCATATACACGTTGCTCGCAACTGGCTAGTAGTACGTCTAGGCAGGATGGAGCGGAATGCGATATATATATATATATATATATATATATATTAGTCGTTACTTTTAAATCGGCGGTGGATTCAAGCAACAGGTAAAGCTTCCTGATCAATGCAGTATCCAAGACCAGAAGCAAGTACGATGTTATTTTTACAAATGGTTATGGCAACCATTTTTATACTGACTTTGACGGTGTCCACCACAAATGTACAAAAGTTCGGTTCTCATATAAAAACCGGATGTCCAAACACAACCAAGGTCGTCAACAACAAACTGAAGCCCAAAATGTTACACGACCGACCAAGCATTAAGTTGGATGCAATGTAAAGCAAAACAATCGATAGTCCAAACAATCAAACATAAACGGTCAGCTGATAAGAATTAGTCACAAGCTGAAACAAGGCGATTTTTAGGGTTTCGGGGCAAGCTTCGGTGGAATTAAACAGAATGTGGTTTATCCTTCACACTATATACGTATGTAAATAATTTTACAACGGTATATAATTGATGAAATATTTTAAAGAATGAAACGCTGAGGTAAGTTATGCTTGCACTGACTATTAGTATGATAAATCTGATTTGCTGACTAAAGGGTAATAAGTTCAAGTAAATTTATTTGCAACCTCGTTAACAAAATTGAAGCAAATGTATTGGTTACCAGTGGCATATATTTAAAGTTGCATGCAAAATTATCAGGAAAGAATAATAAGAAATTATTTCAATCAAACATACACTTTATGTACATAACGACTGCATGCAGCTTGATCGTTTTATTTAAAAATAGATGTGGCAATAATTAGAATTTTAACCGAAAAGTAATAGAAATATAGTAAAATCATAATCTCAGACATCGCTAACTTGATCCACATTGTAAAATTCGGAATTCAATAATAAAATACTATTTGTTTATATTTAGATCAGGAATTACTTATATGGTTCCTCGCAACTTTGGCTAGCTCTTTTTCCAACATTGATTGTCGCTTGCAAGCTAGTAAAACGTTACAAGCATTTTACCGAATTACGAAAATTATTGTATCACATAAGACAACTAAGAGTGTATTTGTTTCAACGAGCTCCGTGTAAGGTGTAACTCACAACACCGGAAGCACAACTTGCTACAACATAAAAATTTTACCATCAAAAAGGCCACCCGGATTTGCAGGGAAATCTCTGCTCTGGGTTGACAGATAAAGTTTGAGTGTGCATCTCATAGACGAGACAGCTGTCTGATGTATATATGGTTGCAGGTGCGATTTATAGGATCCGCATACGTTTACGCGCAAGTTGTTTGAGCTTCGTTAAAAAATGCATCTGTTTCTAGGTATTAAATATAGGAAAGCAAAAAAGTATAGGCATTTTACTTATGTTATTATTAGTACATGCATGGAACCCCACCTGAAATACTGTTGCTGCTTTACTTTTACTATAAGCGCAAAGTTCCTGTCTGATGTGTTTAACTCTTCACCATATAACCCCACAAATTTAATTTTTCTATTATGGTCTACAGTGTGTGATTCATTCCTCATACTTTCCGGACGCTTTTCATCCATAATTGATCAAACGTATTTTCAGCAAACTTAACAATCAATTATTTTTACGTATGAATAAACTGCTAAATATTTCACTTAAAAATTTCTCTACCTTAATGAAGTGTATGTTGATAATAGAAAGCTCTATTCATATATGTGTATACTTATCCTGTAGCGAGAATGACGCGTCACAGACGCATATTGTTTTATTGCCAAGGAAAAATGTTTTGCTAGGCTAGCACACACGCACACGTATAGAGGACATTTTTATCTTTCAACGCACCGCAAATTTTCTTCTATTTTAACTATCCAATCATAACCCGAGTACATTCAACTTGCGGGGTATTTTTCAACGATAAGCCCTGCTCTCGTCGCTATCACCATTCTATAATAACCGGATTCGACTCGTTCTAATGCTTATGATTTGTTTAATCTCTCTCCTCGCTCTCGTTAGATTTATTTCTGAAGAATAATAAGAACGCGATCTGGACAGCGAATTTGCAGCAGTATAACAGGACAAGGCAAATAAATGTGTATTATGTCTGATCTAATCTAAGGGTGTTCTTGGGCAAGTTACGTGTAAGTTAAATGATATCAACCGGCGAACACGGGAAATGACAGCAAAATGTTCGAAATGTAAGGGTTAATTGCGGAGGATGAACCGAACAGAGCAGATGAAAGATGGATTCTGTCAGATCCAGTATAATGCCAATCAAGCGTAGGTTATTTCACTCCAACCCAACTGTGGTGAAGTCGCATAATGTATACGACTTTAACCGCATGCATGGCTTCCTTCTAAAGCACAAGCATCAAAGGTTACACTATATCTAGTAGGCAACGACCAGTTACAAACCCTAAAAACAGAACTACAACATCTGTGGTCATCGCCTATGTGGTAATCGGTAAGTGTGGCACATACCAACTGTATACAATCCTTGGTGTCATGTAACTCCTAAAATCAGTAATCATATCGACCTGTTTCACAGCCCGTTCTATTTGTTTACCAGATAGGGTGGACGTACATGAACATTGGGCTTTCGCTTACCTGTTTAACTCTATGGAAGTACGAGAGAAATTATATCCATTGCAAACCGCATAGCTCATGTGCATTTTGAGTGACATAAGCGCACCTCGAATTCAATGTGTCGATTAACAACAACCACTGGCATATTATTTACTGAGTCATTGGTTGAAATTCAGTCACCGTTGTACTCATATTCATATCCATCCTAGAAACGCGCAATTTCAGTGTAAGACAATATACAGATTGGTTTCTCCTGGCGTTGAACTTTGTTCGTTGGTCTTCATTTCGATTAAATGAAGAGGAATTTGACATATCGCTTCTAAGTAAAAGGACAGGAAGCAATTTTCGAAGGATGTCATTGTATTTTGGTATTAAAAGTTTCGTTATATTTTTATTAGCTGACATTATTTTGGCACCCAGATTATGCAGTACGTGTTAAACGCAATAGATACTGAACGCGGCTCGGAAAGCGAAATAAACTAATCGTGTCACCAAAACTTGTACAAATATCATCACATAGGTAATATAGAAGTTATTGAACCAAACGAATCTTAGGCTAATACATGCAATTTGTTTTCAATAGATATTTATTTTTCCCTTTACTAAGCGACTTTTCTACTAGAGTCTTTAATGGTTTGAAATACTTAGAGCTCTGAATTAAAATAATCTGTGGGGGAATTCTAATTTTTGAACGTAATACCATATTTATTACCAGAAATATTAAAACGTTTCCATTTATATCGTTGCGAATAGGTACTTTGGTAAATCGATTCGAACATTTAGCCATCCTAATTGAAAGCAATGATATCTTGGTTATTTTAAAACTAAAGCTACCATGTAAAGTGTTAACGCCATACCCCGGTCTATCTAAGAAAAAACACCATGGAATTTGATGAGTTCCGTTGTGATGTTCCGATCATTTTCCTGCTTCTAAGCCTCTAATCATATGCCAGGACAATTGCATTTTTAGCCTCATTCTAGCCATGGTTCTATAGTGGAGGGAAAATAGATGTAGCGCACTTTGGGTTTAAGTGCATAAGCTGTGTTTGGGTACGCAAAACTGATGCTATCTCTTTCTGCATTCGTCGCCCTTTAATATACTAGGTTATCGTCACGTTACAATCTTGCACCCATGTCCTTCAAAACAACTGTAATTTGTAGGAATGGTAATCAAAGTTGTAGTTGCGATCGTCTCTAGCATTATTGATACACTTTATTTATGCCTTTATTCATGCCTTGACTTGAATGACCTGGATTTGATTTCCCGTAAAGACTGAGTTGCAGATAAGTTCTTGCTAAACCATGTTGCAATCGTAGGAAGATTTAGGTACTCTTCGATTCTTCAGGTTTTCAGCAAACAGTGCAAACCACAAATGAAGCAGCTGAGATGGGAACTTATTAAATGATAAGAACCACTTTGGACTCGGCCAAAGTTCAGGGAATACCAGAAGTGAAAGCTAAGATGCAGGTTAAAAACTGTGACTTTTCAAACAGATACCGAAGCCATGCCTGTGTAGAATACGCTAAGGTAGCTGAATAGTTACCAACATCTCGTTTGTTAACGAATTTCCGAAATTTAAATTGTTAAATCAGCAATGTTTTCAAAGTACATTTTCTGATACATTGTATTGTCCATAGCATGTGACTGATGAATGAGCAACACAGCACCGAGCATTCAATTAGGTCACAGAAAAGGTTTTATTTAAATCTGTGTTTCCTACATAAGCTCTGATGGCAAATATTTTACGGTGAAATTTATTGAAATTTAAATTAAATCCAAGACGATCTATGAGCGGTTGAATGGATAGTCAATTTCTCGGGTTTAAGGTGAGTGTAAAACAAAATACCTCCTCGGATAAAACACCATGAGTAATAGGGTGTATAAAGGAATCATAAAGTATAGAAGAGTTGAACAACGGTATGATACGGAGTATAAAGCTAGTGCCATACTGGTTCCGTAGCACTGTTCGTGAGATTTACATAAATTTGAATATCAAAGTGAAACTAAATGAACCGCATGTCTGTTGACCCTCCACCATGTCTACGTCAAGACTCATGCATATACTTTACACCAATTTAGTGGTGGTTGTTGTGCACATTGTTTGTCTTTGTCTTCTAGTCTCTCGATGTGCAGAATTCAAATCATGTAATGCAGATGTTGTTATGCATGGGAAACCTTTTTAATATTGGGGAACTTGGACACAGAAATGATCAAAGTCGAGGAAGCCTACCACAGCTTTCATTTTCTAAGAAAGAAAAGGTTCCGCGAGCATTGCGACCGAATGTATTGGTTGGCCAGTTTCAGCTGTTGATCTCCAGATTTTGCGATTTGGCTAGGTTTTGGGTGGTGGTGGCATTTGTGACCGGGGTTTCCTACATATGGTACGCCGGAATTAGGTCGCAACGTAGACGGCGAAACTTCCGCTATGTACACCTTGGGCTTCCAGACCCAGATGGCTTGGGAGGTAGAACAACCCCTTTCGATTTTGGTTACTTAATGCTATGGGGTATTAATCGCCAGTACGTCGCGTTTTAACCAGAGATGTTGGGAATAATTAGCGTGCACTCCACTTGTCCGCCTATATGCATTTAGCAATTGGGGTATGATAGATCGTTCGAACCACCCGGACGCCCTATGTGATACACCAACATATTGGTTCGGGATTTTCGACTACTTCATAGACTGCGTCGGTTAATCGTGGTTGTCTTTCATTGCCACTCCATGGTCGCGCTCGGGTAAGGTGGTTCTCAATTTGTGGTCTCTCAGCTTACGTGCGTTGAATTTGACAACTAAAATATTGTTATAATTCTTGTTCCTGCAGATTGTATAATTCCTGAATTCCGATCGCTCGCCATATCTCGATGACAGTGGCAGAGAAACCGTAAATTCAAAATGATGACGCGCACAATACTTTTAATAAAGACAATAAAGTCAATGAACGCCTACCACCCTTGAAATCGGGGTAGTGATATTCATCTGCCGCAAGATAAACACACGTCAATCACCTAGATTTCTTGGGAAAAATTGAGTTGGTGGCTCAGCTATCTTCGTAGCTGTTAACTGCAGTGCCTTATTAGGAATGCTTTTAAAGTCGAGCAGACTGTGTGCACATCCAGAGCAGTTTCCTCAACACCTTCCAGTGAACAATGATTTTATGAGGGTTACTAAGAATGGCCTTACACGTCTCGTTTGGTGGTCTGCTTTGTTAGCACAACACGTTAATAAAAATAGCAGATAGCCGTTTTACTTGAAAAGTAGGTGACTTATCTTTTTGATTAGATAACCCTGGACCCTCATCGTTTCCATGCTTTATTAGGTGACAATCGCAAATCCAAGATATTTTCCGAGAGTGGGATCGCGTGTAATGTCCAGTAAGAAAATGTATGTGGCAGAGTGCGTCATCCAACCGACTATTAAGAATGGCTGGTTTGGGTGTTGCAACAACAGATTCGGAGAAGCATTCCATGGTTGACACACACGAATGTGGAAAAATTTTTATAAGGCACATCAGACAGTTCAGTGTTCTGCCAATTTCAAGAAGGGGCCTATAAATTTTGTGTTTCTTCTGGATTCCAGCATTGAGCGGTACACATGCTTTAGATTTTGTAATACCAAATACGTTGTAATCAGTTAACCTCCTATTCGCTAATATTGCTCGCTGAAGACTCGCAAACCTTTCGGCCTTTGCACATACGATAGTTGGCACATTCAAATGACGTATTTAGAAGCCCGACGTTGAGGTCAATCAAGTGCAGTAAGGTCGTACTTCAGTCATAGTTGCCAGGCTTAAATTACACATTGGACATAAAGATGAACATACGAATTCAGTATGTGGCTGTAAAGAGTCTTGTCCACTTGTCCGAATGTTTATCGTAGTAAGCGAGCGTGCTAGTTACCAGTTTTTGAGACCTTTGCGGATTGCTTGGAACAACCCAAGTTATCCTGAACAAGGACGCCAAAGTCGCGTTCGCTGGATAACCGCTGCACTAGTTGCGCTCCTAGTTTGTGATAATGGTTACTCTGGTGTCGTATGGAGGAGGCCTTGTATTTGTTCACGCAGAACTCCAGCAGATTCGCTATTGACCAATCATGTAACATGTATGATTCATACTGAAGTATGTTCTGATAGGCATCCGCCTTAATCCGGCGCCATATCATGCCATCGTCCGCAAACAGGGAAAATATTTGAAGCAATCTTCTGTGCAAGGTCATTTATTCATACCAAAAATAAACCTGGACACAGAATTGACCCCAGGGGCACACCAGATTTGGCTAGTATGGGTTCGAATAGGGAACTCTGGAGTCTTAACAATAATCGTCGTTGCAGGAAAAACTTGGCGGTCCAGCTCAAGTGAGGGTCGCTAATCCCGTAACAGCAGAGTTAAGTAAGCAGAACCCGATGATATAAACGATCGAACGCTTTCAATCAATCCAAGTTGATCACAACTACTCCACGCGAGTAAGAACTTCGTCGAGCAGGATCGCCGTCGACGAAAGCTGTGTTGCTCAGAAGCAAAAATGTTACAATTTCTAGATAACACATTAACACATCGGTTACGACCGACATCATTAACTTGAATAATACAAGGAAAGTGACACTGGGCGGTAGTTTGAAGACTCAGTTCTGCTTCTGGCTTTGTGAGTCAGATTTATTATTCCTAGCTTCCACATCGCAAAAATCTGGTTGTGGTCTAAGCAGCGCTGGAAGAACTGTGCAATGGTTCTGCCAGTTGTCTTGCTGCTGCTCCCATTGCCTCTGGGCGATTGGTGTCGAATCCCTGCGGAGTTGTGTTTGGACAGACACGTCAGCTTCTGCAATGCTGATTCAACATTGAGGGTTATGTACGTCCTTCCTGGCGTCGGAAAAACAAAAGTTGGACGATGGCCTGATTGTAAAACCCTCTGAAATGTAGAAGAATTTTGCGATTGCAACGCGTATGCTCTTTAGATGGCCGTTATGGTGGGTTTTATCGGGTTCTCTCTCAATTCACAGGGCAGTGTGTGACAAAGAATAGAAGAATCCCGCCTCCACCCGTCTGAGTAGGGTACGCAACCGACCAGTCGGAAATGTACGTACAATCAACTAGCCTACTCTGTAAGGCAGCGATTTCGAAATGCTCCAGTCGAAGGGTAAATATGCGTCCGCTGAATTTAACCGCTTAGGCGAATTCGGTCTACCATTACACACACTATTTCAGATAGTACCATCCAACATGTACAAAGCTTTCACAATAATACGTGAGAGCTCGATACAGCTCGCAAGAAGATATCTGGTTTTGTACAGTGTGTTCGGCAATCCCAATAGTCAAATGCATACTTCTCCTAGTCCGAATGTGCAAGCGATTAACATAAAGCTTGAACAACGAACGATCGTTAATATCATATCACAGGAAACGAGTATGCATCATGAAAACTCAGTGGCTTCCAAGAGAAGCATTGGTGTAAAATTTGCATATTTTGAACCACCACTGATAAGGTCCCCCTTGCCCTTATCTTCTTTAATTTTAGAAGGACGCCAGGAGAAAACAAATCGTAGCTGTGATGGACAAGCTGTACTCAGGACCCCGAAAATCAGGCACCCATTCGAAACGCGTGGTCGATCAAATTCAGCCCGTCTCGACAACTTGTATCATTAACACGGTTGGGACAGCCGAAGCAGAGCCTACTGCATCTGCAACCCAAGGGTCTCTGGTCGAGTTCAAATCCCTTGAGACTTAAGTCACATATGCAGAGATTGCTACAAAATCCCTCGGGATGTTACCTTTGGTGTCTCCTCTGTTGCAAACATCGCTAACACCAATAGAGCGACAAACACCGTACCATCGTTACTTGGTATAAGATCAGGCCCAACGATCACCCAAACTTGCAGTTCAACAAATATGGGCTCCAATAATAAACCCCTGACTGTCGTGTGCACAAATGTCCCCGAATCTACCGCCATCACATTGCGGTGTAAGTTGTCTGACTACCAAGACCAGTGAAACTCACTGTACATTTTAATAAAACGCAACAGCCAAACCCACAAGCCCAGTGGGAGATACTCGTCAACAGCTCTGCACACTATGGCGAATCCACATTTATTATAATAACACTCGAAACGACCATTGATGGAGAAGACATTTTACCCTCAGCAAGTGCGCTACAATCCCGGTCTTGTTAGATACATATCTATCCTGAGGTACTTTTTATCACGCGACAATCGAAATAGACATCACAGATGGACATAGCAAGCCGGATAATCTAAGAACTATCTTATTTTTGGTGGGTCAGAACTTGCTTCCCACGATAGTCATGAAGCCGTTAATCACGATTCGGAACAGTGGCTATTTATCCGTAAAGCAATTGTCTTTAACAACATTGTGGCGTGACTGCTCAAAAGGCAACTTCTATCGCTACATTATAGAGGAAGCAGGTTAAAAATCCTAAATGTCCTGGTTCAGTCAGAGCAGACAGAAACGAAAATGCTAGAGCGCTAGTGAACACATAGTACAAGTCTTCCAACTGATCTTCGGTTACGCGCTGCTGGATCCTTGCAAGGACCAGACAGGAGCCTACCTGCAAAAGCAATTCAACCAGCGATTACGCACGAGAATCACTTAACCGCTCGGTCACGCCATTCTGCAACAGGTCCAGCTAGGAAAGGGACGTACCTTAGCCAAATCGCATTACGAACTAGATGTCATCATCATATCAAAATAAAGAATAACAGCCGACCTCGCACCTGTTGGTATTCTACCACACTTGACTGCTTTGGCTACCTCTGGGCTCCTAGAAACATAGAAGCTATCCTGCACTTATACAAATGTTCAAGGCTATTTCAATAAACCAGTCGAACTGAAGGATGGTCACATTTTGAAGGCATGCAATAATTTGGTCTCAGGCTTCGGCGTAGCTGCACGCTATCAGTTGCGTCCCGAGGTTTCGAAACGGTTTTTGCCTTCCTTGTGGAGGTAACTGCGAATAAGTCTCGTTTGCCTTGCAGGCGAGATGAATAAGCAATCGCGGACAATCAGCGGAAACGTCTCAGAGCGTGATGAATTCTGCGCTGGTCACCCGGTTCTCTATTAAATATCACAGGTGCTCTTACAGCGCTGTGTCAAAGCCAATGCGACCGGCTATAGGGTCACTGACCACTAACTCTTTGAAGTGGGGTAACAATCAAACGGAGGGCGGATGAACAACCTCGCTGGCCACCGGCTTCTCTGTGGGCTACTTCCAAACACCAAGAAGGTGAATGAGCCATCAGGCTGTCAACGATCTTCGTGAATCACCCCGCTGCCTTGCGGGTCAGGTCTTTAAGACCAAATGCTCTAGATGGGGTCCTTTAAGTCAACCCTCTTCCTCGGCCTAGGCAACTGGGAAGCTCAATGCCCACACAGCGCATGAAACGTTCCATCCATTTAGTTGACTCACCCCTCAGTATTTTTGTTGTTGTTACTCATGTGTTTTGGCACTCGATTAAATGTTTATTTGGCAGCGGTAATATATACATACATACATATATATATATATATATATATATATATATATATATATATATATATATATATATATATATATATATATATATATATATATATATATATATATATATATATATATACAGCCTGGGACGTGGTTGCACACCGGGATGGCAGATGCCTAAGTCTCGTTGCCGGGCATGTCAACCTTAAGAAACGACAGGCTTACAAATGGAGGAAGGGTTATTCTGTATTACCGAAACGACCTAAAGTGCGAGACCGTTGGGGATTTCGAGTAACAATTGTCCCAGTTACTTTGATGCCACTTACAAATACATGGAAGTGGCACCTGCATTATAGCTTTGGTATACCGCCTCAAAACTATACTCACAAATAGACTGCCAAATTTGACTGCATTAACATTTAGCCTAAAGCAAGAGCGCATTCGGGTCATTATCATTGCTGATTTCAGTCTATAGTGTTAACAAACTCCTGCTACAATGGGAGAGCCGTTCAAAGCAGATCTGCGCGAGCATTTACGCAGTGTTCCACTTTACAATCGCGTCATTAAGTCCACTCGTTTCAGAACAGGGGATAAGCCATTTTGGCTGGATCTTTTTTTCACAAACAAGGAATATATGACTGAGGTATTGATTGTTGAATGCCTTTGCTTCGCAGTGATCATGCACACATCAGGTTTGGCTTCATTTGCTGTGCGGAATATTAAAATCAGAACCTTGCGATGGTGCGCATGGTTACGCTTTACGACCGCTTAGCTTAGCTATTTAGTATAATAACCAAGTCGTTCCTTTCTGAAGGCCATTTGGAGGTTGCATAACTTGAACTCGTCAGTAAACTCAATCAACTTGCAAGGGGCGTTTTAGAGACAAAGGTTTTCAATAGGCCCAAAATCGTATTTTTTCTTGATGAGCAGAAATAAGATAATTGATGACTATAGGCAAAGCAGTCTGCCAAGAGCACAGAGCACCACCAATACTAGATAAATAGGATAACTACGTAGCCCATCGTTACCACTGCACTCAACTGATCAAAGATGACAAAGTCGCATATCGGCAAAATATGGAGAAAAGTTTCAACGCTAACCACAGACTGCTGGGTAGCTGAAGTCATGATGACGTTTGTAAAGCTTGGTATCAGGTGAAATGGGACAGTCATGTGAGGCATACTTGTGACGCGTTTAGATATTGCAGAATACTATAGTCGTAATACAGTGGCTGCGTTTTCGGCAGTTTAGGCATAAACAGTTGCTGAGACGATTAGGGGAACGACATGCTTCCCATTCCGGAGTATGTTCACATGCCTGTGTAGCAAATCGCTGTTGTCACAAATCTTCAACAAATAGTACTGCTAGTCTAGTAATTCGTTCTCACGCACAATGGTGGTAACGTGGTTCTGCTGCATCGTATATTTGCTGCAGTTTTCATGTGAAGGATTTGTTTGGCACACATGCCGTGTTGCGTCACTTACCTCCATGTTATTTTAGGTTCTTCTCCAGATTTTTGGACTGCATCCAAATATTTCTATCGCATATGCTATTGACAGTGATTGTTGTAGAGTAATGTAGGTGATGTATTCGATTTTGCGGGTTGTGTGATCTTTAGCTGCTGACATACTTAAATCAATTCCCTTCGTTATTGAAGCCAACAATAATGTCGTCGTTTGACCATATTTTACTTTTCAGGGTTGTCCGATGCAACTTGCAAGTACCCTAATTCAACACGCACCCGTCCGACACTATTTGGCAATCCAGTCTTATCGAGGACGTTGTATGGTGTGCAACTCTCTTCGTTCACAAAATTCGAACACTTGGTTTCTAGCAGTTTGTGTCAGCATACAAATCTTATGCTGCAATTCCGCTAAGAAGAGACGTCTACCGTCTCTAGTATCAAGAAACGTTGCGTACTAACATAACTTATTATCGACACCTGCTCAGCCGCAAACCATTGTAAAGCAGAGGATTGACACCACAGCCACAAATGTTGCGTACAGCAGCTATGAAGGACTTATCGGTTATACGATGCCAGTATGAACATTGTGCAATGCTTATGCGTTTATGTAAATTTCGGTGCGAAATAAGCATTAAAACCAACTGGTCTCAATGCACAGCGACACCAAAATCTCTACTTTTCGAATGCATGCGACTGAAGGTTAAATGCAAAACGTAATTTTAGAGGCAACTAGCGGATGAAAAGTTCAGCGATTAACAGATTCCGGAGACACAAGCTTACAATCTGGTCAGGCGATCGATCAGTCAATATTGCACAATAATGAAAACCGCTAGTTGTTTATTTATATTACTCTGGCTATGGCTACGGCATGGTAGACTGGTAGCTCAGGTTGTTCAGATAGCGATTGAAGGGTTCGTTGAGCTTGGTAATTTTGTTGCAAACGTTTCGTCGTCAATCGAGTTGACCTCCTCAGTGCATAGTGGAGTGGCTTGCAGTAGCCTAGATTAGCTAGTGCAGCCTCGGTGAGAATGCGCTGCGCGTGGTGTGCGTGTGTTTTATACCGCCGTGGTTGCCAGTGGGAACGAGTAATCCGTTGGTTTGGGACTTTGGTCGGCGTTCAGCTTGGTTGACGGGCAGATGAGCTTTGACTTTGGCCCTTTCTGTTTCGTGGTCTTTGGCTGCATGCTATTGTGACCGAGT
Source organism: Dicrocoelium dendriticum (assembly GCA_944474145.2). Classification (NCBI taxonomy): domain Eukaryota; kingdom Metazoa; phylum Platyhelminthes; class Trematoda; order Plagiorchiida; family Dicrocoeliidae; genus Dicrocoelium; species Dicrocoelium dendriticum. Next base: position 19,312 of record CALYDF020004179.1, read on the forward strand.
CTGCCGTCAGTTCTGAGGTGTCTAGTCTCACATTCCACCGGATTCAATAGATTGAGTTGACGGTCGTTCGCCAGTGGTGTTGCATATACCGCGTCCAGTTCGATGTATCGATTGATTGAATTTGTTGTAGAGTACCAGGCTTCAAAATCTCCCTCGCGTGTTTTGTACTTCCATCTACTAGGATCTTTACATTCTGTAGATCGAAAGGGTGGCCTCCTTAACCTTCATGCGGAGAAACCAGTGAGTACGGCTCGTGCCTTCTGACAGCCGCCTTGTGTTCGGTAATTCGGGTACATAGCTTTTTTCCAGTTTGTTTGAAGTGGCTTTTATTGCAGTCGTGGCACTTTATTTCGTGGATGACATTGAATTGGTCGGGTAGATTAGGTTTTTCTTTCCGTCTTGAGATCAATTGCCTTAGATGAGTAATTGCTTTGTGAGCCTCAGAGATTCTATGTAACCGCAATATTTTATTTAGTTCGGCGATATCTTTGATGTAGGCGAGCACTATCGTTTTGTTGGCTTGCTCAGGTGACTTCTGCTTCTGTTGCTGAGACATTCCTTTCTTTATCCTTCTTCTGATGAAAGTTCTCGAATGATCGTTGTTTCTAAACTATCGATATAGGCGCTTTGCTTCCTGTTTCCGCGATTCGGCTGTGCTGCAGTTTGTGTCCGCGCTCCTGAAAATGGTGTGAATGCAGCTCTTCCTAGGATGCATCAGTTGAGCGCCATGGTATCTTAATAGCTAGTCTGCATACCTGTTCTTTCGATATACGCAAGTCTGCAGAGATCCGTCGGTATTCCTTGTCACCATCACATCCAAAAATTCTAACTTGTTATCCTCCTCTACTTCAATCGTAAGTCTGAGATCCTCGAATGTGCTGTTGAGCAAAGATTGCATGGCCTGGATTTGTACCGTTTTAAGATGACAAAGCTTTCGTCTATGTATCGTATCCAGAGTTTTGGGCTAATGGATGGCAGTGCAATGCTCTCTAATTGTTCCATTACTGCTTCTGCCTCGAAATTGGATATCTCATGAGCGTTCCTCTCAATTGCTGATGCACTTGTCCATCAAAGCAGAAATAAGTGGCGTTGCAGAAGTTCAGGAGTTCCTACAAGATTTCAGGTCGGATGGTTGTCTTTGGGCTTCGTTGATTCTCAACTAGTTCCATCATGGTTTTTTGGCCAATTTGTAGCCGACTGAAGTGACTAGTTCAGTGACATCAAATGAAAGCATTATTTCGTCGTTTTTTATGCTGAAACTCCGCAGTTTGTTGAGAAATCGTTCAGCGTTGTTGATGCTATCTTCGGATCCACCAATCGAATGTTTTAACCTTTTCCACCAATCCTTCGCTAATTTAGATGATGGGGTTCCGGGGAGCAAGATGATTGGTCGTAATTGGACTCCACCCATGTGCACTTTTGGTAGTCCAAAGAACAGTGCAACTTTTGTAGTATCAGCTTTCCGTAACGCTCCGTGGCGCTGAGCTCGTTTTGTGTTTGTAGTTACTTCCGTGTTGCGTTGAGCTGATTGGCCAGTTTTGCACTTCGACTTTGATCGATCTGGCGACATGTACTTTTGTCGGATAGCAGTTCTTTGACCTTGTTAATATACTCCGATTTGTCCTTCATCACTTCTATGAGCCCTATGTTCCCTGGTAACAGTACAATGATCTCGTCTTTCTGTAAAAGTCTGCGTTAACCTTGCTCCTCATTGGCTAGGGTCTGTGTGACTTTATTCCGAGTTAGCACTGGGACGACTGCCAG
>CALYDF020004180.1:0-21018 GCA_944474145.2 Dicrocoelium dendriticum
TTTGCTGATCTCCGTCATCGGTGGCGTAAGTGTGACATCACCATCGCTCTGATGTTTCTAGTCTACAAAGCAAACGTTCGTACAACAAAACTACGAAGTTTTGAAACCTGTCTCCTCAGATTGCAGCTGCGTTTCACTGCTGCTGCCTTCGCAATTTGGTTCAAATCTGGTGGTGAACAATCAGCGTGTAGGGCGCCATACATTTTGGACAGGAAATAGGAAGTGAAACTGTCAGCAGCATTATTTCACACATCAGGCTCCTATGGCTGGCTCATGTGTTACACATACAAAAGCCTACACTCCCTGCAGTGTAGATAGTTTGTGGATGAAGAAGAGGGGGGTACGCGATGACTTGGTCAAAATTAATGAAGTCCCTCTCTTTATAATTTGTCTCGGTTGCTGCCTCCAACTTCTTGGTTGATGTTCCAAGGAAGATGATCCCGTTGTGTTAGGTACACTGGTTGATGTGGCGGATAACCGACTTTAATGGACTTGGTGTTGTGATTTTCCTTCCTCGCCTGTTCCCATCTATCCGCCTTAGCGAACCATCGAGGCGCACTATAAAACAAAACCTAGTATGTTGTGTTATTCTCTATGTTCCTCTCTTGCTTTTGTACCACCATTCAGCTGATTTTTATTGGAGCACATCTCGGGTGTTTCTGACCCCGGGCCAATAAGTAGAATACCTAAGAGTACACATGACGGAGATGGAATGATCAAATGTTCGTACATGCGTGGCATGTCAGATTAGCATACACATATTTCATGTGCATTAAATCGGTGTTCACTATCCACCCCAGCATTTATTGTTAGTAGATGAATGCGTGCCTGTAATACTCATGAAGGTGGCTAATTTGTAGCTGCTCATTGAGCTTAGCGCAGTCACGCGAACATCCACCCCGCTGGACAGTAATGAACTGTCTCATTGAACCGGTTGCCTGTATGATGACACCGAAGAGAAAAATTCCCTCTCAGCGTCGACATGATATGTAGCCAAGTTCGGTGTATCAGGTGGGATAATTCCCCGTGTATAGGGCATGTGTTAAATCGTACAGGCATAGTCCCGAGTTTGGCGAAGATTTGTCACAACCATCGTGTCAACTACCGTGCCTTCAGATCTTGTTAACTGAGTCGGGAAGCAAAGTTTTTGGCTTGTACCTTTCCATTTAAGCTGCCAACGCTGTTGTTGCACAGGGTCTTCGTGTTCAGGTTGTGCCACTTTAATGTATAATAATTTCGAATGCTTCAGCAGCACTTAGTTCTCTAATCAGCTCTACAAGAAACATGCAGGTGTCATTATTCTCAATGGTTAAAATGACACTGTTGTGTTCGTATTGGTGCGGAGTCGGGACTTGAGCACTGTTGGATCGAATGCAGCCACCACGCGCCTGTACACCTCTCCATCGTATGCGAACAGCATGCAATTGACTGTAGACAACAGCATGCGGAAGGCCGTCTCTTTTCGCACTCAAATGATATATATTCAGTGGTCTCCTGTTTATGTGATATTAAAAGCTTACGTCGTCCCCAATTCAACTGAGTAAATGGACGAGTCAGCAGTCCATCAAAAGGAATACTGGTGTTTTGTTGGCTTATTTGGTCTCAGCAACTACGTCTTTCGCAGGTTTTTCTGTAGATCGTGTATCACGTTCAAATCAACGGTAAACCCTGTGATTAAAATACCAAACCCCATAAGTAATTTACCGGCGGATAACGTGAACCGTGCCAGCAAGGTATTTTCCGACTCGAATTTCGTTCAGCTTGCCACATGCAACTACCAAAATTTGGATTATCTGATTTCTAAGGCCATCAAAACATGTCTTTGCCTGTTAAGGTGTAAGCAGTTTTGGCACATATGAGTTTTGCAATTGATACTACACGTGTGTGGCATCCTTCCTGCGCTTGTGCTTTACCTCAACAGCGTTGGCCAAATAATTACAAATATATTACGTTTATCAAACTTTTCTCATATTTATGCACATTTTTGCAAAAAACCCAACAGATTTAGCTTCAAACTGATTACATTTTTCAGGAAAATCATATATTGATTATAAATGCATCCATCTTAATATTTTGCAAATGACCGATTGGCAATTTTTAAGGAGTTAACACACAAAGGCGGTAAGTGAATGTGCATTCAACTATGTTCAAACATAATTTCACTGCGTTCCCAGGGCAATATAATGAGTTCAATTAGCGGATGCTTATTTGTAATAATATTGTTTTATCTGACTTTAGGATTGCACATAACTTCTGTATTGATTTCTTGTCATGGCCATTAGCAGTCCATGATAATACTTTAATACCACACCCCAAAAGAAAACGTGTAACTTCAAACGCTCTGTGGCATACCCAAATGTCAGGTAGGAAAATGTAGTATCCTTCCTATGTAATATTTATATTTGCCCTATTCATAAGGCTGAGGGGTTAGTTGGTGCTCTAGCATAGTTTTGTACTGCTGCTAATTCATGTTGCCCTGGACGATATAGAGGCGACCAGTTCCGTAAGTGCTCATAACTCTCCATAGGTTGAACTGAGTGGGATGCCTGACTCGTTGAACGGTAGTATTCCCTCGTTTGTATTCCAGGTAATTGCTAATAGTACGGTGATTGCTGTTCAGAGCCACGGCTGCTACACTTATTGCCGAAAACTACTTAAAATCAAATAAAAATAGCCGTTGGGTATATCATAACAGTTTTTTCTCGAACTTCCTTATAAAATGAAAGCTTTTGCTTCTAATCCATCGTCAATATTCTTTTAATCTTTGTCAGGCCGTCCGATCTATTTCTGTTCTTTTACTTTCATTTGTTTGGTCAGCTTTTGATTCATCAAACGTCTACCAGCTTGCAATCCAGTATTTAAATGTCTTCTTATATTTCTGGGCTTACTGCAACACCATGTTGTCTTAACATGCCTTGTTGCTGCCCGCTAAATCTTTTGCAATTCTTTCGGCATCCTCTAAACGGCGGAAGTGTGTCCTCTCGAGCTGATGTAGCTCTTCTGGAACCACATTTGCCGACACTATTAGGGGACAGGGGTGAATTTTTAAATTTCTTTGGAATTTGGCAAACAGTAGCTGGATTAGCACCAACCTTCGTACCAAATTCTAATGCTTTAACACCTTTTAAACAAAGTACAGTTTTCAAACGCTTTTTAGGGTTCCGTGAAGTAATTTTCCCTAGATTATGCTAGTAACAGCTGGAACCTGTCGACCCATACGGTTGTTTCTTTACTTGGGAAGATATCCTGAAAAATAAAATTATTGCTAATTAAAAATATATAAAAATTTTGTCAGAAGCAGCTAAATGTATTCCAGGCCTGCAGGCCTCAGTAGGAAATAACAAAGTACAACAAAAAGGCAAACGTTGGCTTATATATCTACTGTACCTGTAACCTTAAACTATTCGTCATCCTTTTCGAAACTTATTCAACGTATGCTTTTGCTTGAGAACTCGGAATATTGTCAAATAATCATTTACCAAATACAAATGTTTGCGAATTTTAATTAATATATCAACTGGCAAAATGCAATTATTCTACACTTTAAAATCATTTGGTTCTTACGTGAAATGTGAATGAATATAAGACTAGTTTGCTGAATTCAAAAAAGTTACAATAATTTGGCCAACGCTGTACTAGTAAACATGTACTCTACATCTATCAGCGCTTTATCTTTCATTTCTGACTACTGGTTTCGAATGTCACATGATGCTCACTCATCCGATATTGGCAACTCGATTCCCAGATCCGGATGATTTGTGTTATTTACCAGAGGGGAACGGAAGCACACTCCTACTGACAGTGCATGTCACAAAAGAGTAGATTCAACATGGAACAAACTGCACACAGGCTATTGCCCTGTCGTTATATGCTACCCGTTTCCATCATTCTTACGTTAGTTATATGAATATCGAGGGAGTTGGAGTCAGCAACTAATTGTACGTAACTCATCTCCACATGCCTAACACTTTTTCTTCCGCTTAACAAGGTATATGGGGTGCTTTGGTGTTGCTATGAAGTGAACTTTTAGCTGCTGTGTAGGTGCAGAAATTCTGTGCTTGTTCGCATTTGCAGCTATGGACAGTTCTGTGCACTGCTGCTACTACCCATGGTTAGGCAATGCTTGGCGTAAGGATGGATACCGCAAAATGCTGCAATCTAGAATGTTGACGAAATCATATTTCTAATGCGTGGTGGGGATTTGAGATTTTTGAAGCTAATTCAGTACGGTCCCTCTTGGTCAGCAGACTTTGGCTAGTCTGGAAAAGCACCAGACACCGATTTTTCAACCTTCTGGTTCTCTTCAATGGTGCGCCTTTCAGAGGACGCCTGCTGTGTTCCGCCCCCATTAGTTCATATGCTAGGAGGTAATGTTATTTTGCCGTGGGTGACAGTCGCAGAACTGCCTGAATGGCAGTTGTCTGCGATATTGCCCGGCTCGTATTCTTAGGCCATGCCAGTTACGAGCTGTGCAGAGGAGTACAGTTAGCCACACGAGCTAGGTTTTCCGCATATCGCCTTGGTTCAATGCAGGGACTTAGAAGATTTAGGGACAGATTATATATAACCTACGAGTAGTGGGGCTTTGGCATGATTACATATAGTATATCACGGTCTATTCTCAGTCAGCAGGTTTGGGCTAGTCTGGAAATTTCCCAGACACCTGTGTTTCTACTTTCTGTGTCTTATCGGTGGGGCGCCTTCCAGCGGACACATGCCGGGTTCCGCCCCCATGAATTCATATGCCAGCAGGTAGTGCCACTTTACCAAGTATGAAGCCACTGGCTTGCCAATATTGTAACTCCCTCCTAATCCCAGTGAACTGCTTACGCACATTAGATATCACACAGTAATTCGCCATCTGCGCTTTTCCATCATTGAATATGTTTAACATTTTCTCAAAAATGATTTATTTTTTGGACCTAGGTAAGCGGATAATGAAAGTTTCTTATTGTTATTTTCCTAGAGAAACCATCATTTATACCTTCTCTAACATGTTTTGTCGGTAGGCAATCAATCCTCATCTTGCATTATCGCTATCCAGATGACTCACAAATAATCAGTTTTTCTAGTTTTCGCGCAAGCCTTCGTACGAAACTTGCCAAGCACCAAATCTGTACCTTAAATAAATCGTTGTTTATTGAATTTGCACAAAGATTGCGCAGGAATTTCTCAAACAAAACGTAAGCATAAAGAATACACTAACCCCATTTGGGTAGCTTGTAGCCTGTACCGTTTCGAAGCGGGTAGCTCCATTTTCTTGGCTATAAGAGTTAATACGAAATCACCTGGGAGTTTAAACTAGCCTACTTGTCAGTCACCTGCCAACTCACTAACCTGAAGTGATATTGTTTCAGTTGGCAGCGCTATGTCACACCGATCATTACCGTTCCACACAATTTAGTGGTCTAAGCCACACATGGAAGCAGTCGATTTCCTTGGTTCTATTACCACGGGGCCCAATTCTTATGCGCAATGCTAACGATTCCAGAAATGATTAAACTGCTCTACGGCTTTTGTCGGGTGTGTGATGAATATCTGACGGAGTCTGGAGGTGAACAATTGTTACCTAATTTGTGTATACTCCTAAAGACCTTTAACTAGCGTACAGAAGCATTTGAAAAGCAAAGCAGCCTATTAATCATTGCACAGCATCAAGGCGCTTGCAATGAGACAATTTACTATTTCGTTATCCGTTTCTTTATACTTACAGAATTTTGGCATTCGCATGGCTTCAGTTAGGTGTCTTCGTGGTTATTCTCAGAAGCACATCAATTACATAACTTGAATTTAAAGCAGAGTGCCTTTTTCTTTCTGGAATCGACCACTGGTTGCTCATGTTAGCTTACAATTTATTCGGTCCCTGATTACGAGAGCTATGTAGTGCAATTGACCACCGTGAAGATGTTAGTTACGTTTGAGCATTGGTGCCTTCGCAGTTCGGCTTTCATCTGGTGGGAACACAGCCTGAATAACGAGCTTGTTCGACGCCTTGTGTTAAGGCACAGAAAAAGGAACTAATACGCTCTGCGCCATTATTTCACGCATCAGGATCCCATGGCTGGGCCACGTGTTGCGCATTTTTGCCCACCGACTTCCGCGACGTGCTTTGTTTGCTCACCGGGGGTGTGGATGGAAGAAGAGGAGGGCTGGCCAAGCGATGACTTGGTCCAGAGAAATGAAGGCCCTCACTTCGGAGCTGGCCTCAGTTGGAGCGTCTGGGCTCCATGGTTGGGGTCCAAAAGACGATAAACACGTTTGGCTAGATACACATGCTTACATGGCAAGCAGCCAACATCAGTGGCGTCCATTCTTTGAGTTTCTTGGTCCATCCCCAACACTTTAGCCTCCCCCTCCATCCATGACGTCATTTCGTCGCGTAATATAATTTTACATAATAATATTTTTTTGTTTTCTGGTAGACGGCTGGTAGCTTACCGTAGTGATATCTATCCGTTGCTGGTAGCTCAGCTGGCATGCAGGTGTTGTATTTATATTCCTTTACATTTATGTATTGCGGCACAATAGATGAGGTGTTTCCCACCTCTAGCTAACGCGCATAATGGAGATGTCGTGCAGTTATAGCTTATCTCAATAGGCGGAAACTGCACATGTCAAAGCAGAAGATCTCCGCTATTTTTTGTTTATAGTTAGGCTGTCATGGAGGCTGTCGTCGTTGACATTCTGAATAAATGCCTATAACGGTTTGACTAGCAGTTTCAGATGCGCTACAGATGCGCATAGCTAAAGAAAAGGTATCACTCCAATAAGTACTATTCCGGATACCTGGACGCTATCTGGTTGTTTTAATGGTGCAACACCCGGCCAATATCAATGTACATTGCCTTTAAACGGTGTGTTATCTACGGTAGTTTGCGCAGCCTTGTTATTTAATGAAAACTTGACAATAAGCCCCTTCTTACCTATTGAAAGTTAAGCTCAAACTGCGTGCAATGGTAGAGTACATAGTGTGTGTTAGTGATGGAACGATTACACTGAACAATTGGAAAAAGCTGGCAAAGAGACGGGATAGTGAAAAAAACGTTTTTGTTGCTTCGTTGTCAAGCTGGAAACGACACGTTTAGTTAGTAAAATTAGAAGGGATAGATAGAGTAAATAAAAAAACATAGATGACAATAGGAGCATAATGCGTGGGAGTTGTTCACTTAGAAGCTGCCAAAACGACGACTTGCCATATTCGGACAAAGATCTTTACGAAATATTTTGTGTGTCATTTTGAATCACTTGTTGTTGGTAATAGACTGCGAAGTGTAATTTCAATATGGACCACATTGCAGCAAAACTTGGTCATTTCGAGTATTAAGATGAGCAATCCCCAGTAAACAGCTACTTCCTCGTTTTCGTTCTCATTGATCAAATTGCTAATGTTCACCTCAATGCGAATCGCCTTCCATATAAAATTGCTGGTAGCTATCCAATCACACAAAGAAAACTTCGAAATCGCCCATTTAATAGATCAATTATGTTTCCTTAATCGCGTTCCATTATTTAATTTCTCACGTACGATCATTAACTCGAGCGGTCCACATACTCCAAAACATCTTCACCCACCGGAATACTAAGCACCTTTCCGAGAATCGATGATAAACTGTTTGTGCTTCGATTCATTCCATCGTCCAAAAACCATGCTAACACGTCAATATATAATATATGGTATCATGAGTATGGTTAAACCGAGTGGGAGCCATTTGTCTCCCATTAGATTAGTTCTATGAAGGACCTTTTGTTAATTGCTGAATTCTATATCTCTGCAAATTAGTTATTTAACTGCAATATAAAACGAGTTGATATGGCATCACACTGTCGTAACATTTGAGCTCTCATTGGATAACATGCTGAATGTTTCCTACCTAAAAGCACCCGAAGGATGAAAGCCTAATACAAAAATACAGACTGGCAGCGGTTATGTCGCTGACTGTACGACAGTAGCAACTTTAGGCAAGTACTAAGCAATTCGTCACTTGAGGCAAGTGGCGAATTTAAGGTAAGCATTTTCTAGCAACAACAAAGATCGAAACTGGCTGAAATAATAACATATAAATGTTACCACGTATGATAAACTTGCGTCACGCTTTCCAATAGCGGTGTCAATCAAAACGCTATCTCGAATACTGGAGTACTTAACCAGCACTCCTTGGCAAATAGCTAATCCCCTGGTTCCCCTTCACTTGACTTGCTATGTTTATACGCCAACCAGCTCCTAGTGTCCACTTTACATCCTGATAGTAAAAATGCAACCGTAGTTTGCAAAACATTCTTAATACGAAGGCCTTGATGCCTACCATTCAACCTTGCTAAATTCAGGGTGACCGGATGTCTAATTGTCCGCTGAATTTGTTCGCTCAACGAGGTCCGGTAAATGTCCTACACAGCCGCTGTTCTACAAAGCTACAAAGTGAGATTCTGGTACGATAGTAGAAAATACCAGCTAACTTGGCACAATTCCATAATTGCGAAATGATGTAACAAGTTGTCTCAACAGTAATAGAATTCCTGACCTAAATAAGAACGCATAAAATAGAGTTCTGAAGACGTGTTCATATGTGACAAGTCATATTAAATTTAACAACGTTTTCCATAATCATTGGTGGTTTCCTAGGTATACAGTACGTATTTATCCGTTTGCTCCACGAAAATCGTCCAGATAAAGCTTGCATCATCTGGAATCAGCGGCTCAATAATATAGTAATCCAAATCATGCTTTTCACACCGAACCAGAGTGGTCACACTTAAGGGGCTTGGAGCACTTACTGAGCGAAGTAGTTTAGGGCAGTGTTCTAGAAGCAGTATTGCTTTTGTAGTTTTATAACTATATATTTGACGCAAAAAGAGACCGTTTCTCATATTTGTTAGCTAACAAAAGAAAAATTGTTTAAACGTCTATGTTTTTGAAAGGACCACATTTCGAGCGTCATGATGTCTGATGAACTAATCTAGAGATAAAAAGGAATAATTCCTATGCAATTAAAAACATTGCCCAGCCCTTCCATTTCAGTGCACAATCGCAACTGGCACACTGGTTCTGTTTAGAAAATCAATAATCTACAGGAGTACGAGAACAATTAGGCTCACACTATGTCTGTAAATTCCACAAGAACTTGGTTTCCCTACCCCAGTTGGATTACCACTCTTGACCAAATTAAAGAACCAACCAGAGCAATTTTTAAGCGGTATACGACAGTTTTCTACAGTAATTGAATAATCAACTGGGGCGAAGTGTAGCTTCGAACAGTGGACACCAGGAGTAGAGAAAGCAAAGTCTTGAATCAGCGCCATTGTGGGACCGTGTCCGCACGCTTATCACTATACAGAATAAGGCTTTGAAATATCTGTTTCTAAGAATCCACATCACCGAGTAAAAGGCAATTACCCTGACTACAAATTACGTCTTAGATAAATTATGGAAAGCAGTGGCTACTCAATTAGAGCAACTCAGTGTTTTTCAACACTATAGAACTATCTAAATTAAATGTTCATATATAGCAAGGTATATTAAAGTGAGCTATGTAGCTGTAGTCAACATGTTACGCATATCGAAATGTCGAGGGAAATATAGTTACTAAGAAGAATGGAAAACTCGGACACCAGTTAGGAGCACTGAAGAGGGTTGATAAGAACATCGACTAGATTCAGTTGTTATCTAACGACCGGAAAGAAAGCTGGCACTAAATGTTTTAAAATTGGAGTGGATGAGCGTTGAGAAAGTGTGAAATACAAAAAAGCATGAGTTTCTGTATAGAAAGATTATTCTCTCCTGCTGTCACAGTGCACCTATTCCCACGTATTCCCCATTCCTAACTAAACACACATTGTTCGCGCTTTAGACCACTACATGCACAAAGGAGTATCGTTTTACATTCACTTCATTTGCATGCGCTTCTCTCAAAGTAACGCTTTCATCAGTCCGCTACTGACATTACCGCTGTGGTTAACTTTTTCCGCTCGTTGACTGCACGCTGCAAACCTAGTTATGGGATCTGTGTTGTAAAATATTCTACCATTTAGAATCAGGTTACAGGATTACTAGTCGATGTCTTCTGTCCCAAGCGATTTCTGCTCGCACAGGTTGTATAGTCTGGGTTTGTTGCTCAAAGTAACAAAGCATACATGCGGTTCCTTCGAAATAATTGTACTTAGCGTCCTTCCGTCATTAAAATCCCGGTATGTTAAATTTCATGGGGTAAACGTTGGACGTACTTTATAAAACCTTTTTAATCATCGAGTTATATGGTAACTATTTTGCAATAAAATATTTCATACTCGTCCTGTACAAGTTGAAAACCCGGCCGCTGTTCATTTATTGAACACTGAGATTCAGTGGCGCAAGAAGAGTGATCGCCTGAAATTAGAAAAACCAAAGAGGTCGTTCACTAAGATCCTATTATGGAGGTTCTTTAACTATCTTACACAAAATTCCGCGAGAATTCGTCCAAGAAGAAACTCACGGATCAACTGCTGCGGTGAGCCGCCAACACCGCGCACATTCAGCTGGAGGAGGAGGAATTTATGGTATACTTTGTCGAACGCTTTGCTAAAATTGATAAAGATCGAGTCGATGGACTGCTACTAGGTTACTGCATGTAACCATAAAGAACTATTCAATGGCAAGTTCTTGATGTACGAATAGCCTGTTATTAAACTGCACTGTTCTTTTAACTGCTCTGTTAGCACGAGCAGCTGTTGCAAACACAACTTTCCACTTATCGCAGCAACTTTTTCTAAAGTAGTTGTCAGAATATAGGCCTATAACTGTCTACCTTGCAGTGGTCACCGAATTTCGAAATCGCTCTTCCCACCTAACATGCCCAATCAGTTGGGAACCAACTTTCGGACAGTAAACTCTTGAACAGGTCACTCACAACAGGCGAGACGACCAATAAAGGCTTACGGATCAAGGGGTCAAGCTTGTCAGGCCCAACTGACTTGGTGCTGTCAAGCTGTCTAAATGTTGACGTACCTATTCCGCACTGCAATCCAGCCTTTCCCGGTGGGTTACAGACACTGAGTCATTTGAAAACGCGGGAAAATTATGTGCCGTCAATGCAGGCGAACACTCACGACTGGAGGTCAGATGTTGTCTCTCCAAGCTCTCTATCACTTGTATGTGCCTGCCGCCCTCCCTCACTGCTTCGTCTTCGCAACAATAAGGCTTCGGGGTGATCCTTGTTGCGGTTGACTGCGGGTCTTCGAAATGCATACGTTTGCTCCTTTCTGCACGGCTGAAATTGTTTTGCAAGTTTCTACGCTCGGGTTGTCTTCGATTGAGCCATTGACAAAGAACTTGCTCTGCAGTCAATGCCGTCGCCACCGAGCTAGCTTATCATGTTCTCTGTCGAACTATTGTGGCTTTACAGGTCCGACTTCTGGAGAGTTAGGGAGCAAAAACCAGTTACACGGTGGGTATAACATTCTTTTTAACTGACCAGCACATCTCAACAAATATAGATTGCAGCAGAAACCAATCCAGTTAGTTTGCGGCCCGAGTCAGCCCATCGAGATTCTTCAATCAATTGTTGTAATCTGGTTACCTTGAGCAATCGAACAGTCGAGATTCACACTTTTCTGTTGCGCCGCATGTGTCTTCCTGATTATGTTTTACAGCACCTCCTCAAAGAATTTTTTATTTGCTTCGATGGCCAGTGTAAATGTTCGTAAGCAATTGAGTGCTGTTCAAGTCTAGCCAAAATAAATAACTATAATTCTTGGCTGCCCTCAAATGACGAACCACGGTGAAAAGTCGTCATGGAAATGCATTTCATTTGAACAATTGAATAAACTTCCTTCTTTGAGAATCCATTGAACAGTGTAATCCGATCAACCACCTAATTCACGTCACATAATAATAAATAAATAAATAAATGTATTTTATATGACAGTGAAAATGCAACATTCAAACCGCATGGATGATGATCCCAAGTAATAATGCCTTGATGAACTGTTATCTAAGTTACAATTAATTCACTGTGTATAGGAAAATCAGGACGCAGTTCATGAAGACAAGAATGAACAGAAAAAATTATAAGTAAAGATTGTAGAAGAAAGCGTCGTTCTCTTACCAAACTCACAATCTTCCAGATATTTAAACTTGCCTGTCAGCTCTAGACAGCCACCGCTTCAGTCATTTCGCAAAGACGAATTAACTCGACGTAAGCTATTTAGCGGCTAAAGTAACTTCACATCCCCAAGTGCCTGCTGCATAAACTACAATTATCAAGAAGAATAGAGAGACCACGTAGAACCCCGATTATTTGCAAAAGCAAACACGTAGCAGATTTATTGTGCGGTTCCCGGGATGTAGTAAATCGTATATATACCCCTCGTCAGTGATTCTGGTACGTAGTACATAAGGAGCAAACTTAACAGTTAAAACGCAGGACGACGTACTCGAGCAAAACTCGCGTTAAGTATTTGTACGGGTATGTTAAGTCATTATGGCAGAATGCGTTCGATGTGTGAGTGGTTTGGCCGTCATAACCGGGCATTCTGGAATGGTCGGTGAATTTAAAGTATGCAATTCAATTTGGTGAATTGACTTATGAAAAATCATTACCATGCGGAGGATGCAGCTGAGAGCCTAGGCTTAATAACCGTCCTAGCCAAGATGGTAGGTAAAAGGGTTTTTTATTTATTACCGGGATTTTGAGGGTGTTTGACTCATGTAGTCAAACTATGGACATTGAGCATGACGCAACTACTGATTTTCAAAAGGCAGTAGATGCTACTTGATTAGTCTATATTCGCCAAATCCTGAGGTTTAACCGAACCAATTACTCCAGGATCCGGCATGTACGCATGCAATTGCAACCCAAATCCTTGAAAACTAGTTAAAGATGGTTCCATGTAAGCGAAATGATCATGCCATATCGAAATTCAGAAATCACTAAGATTTCTTGTATAATGTAATCTCGCACTGCCCTTTTCGATGTTCCACAAAAGGTATTGTGAATAATATTGTAGTGAGCACTATCGATTTCTGTAGATTTGCACAGAAATGGAGAAGTATTAAGAGAATCTTAGTAATGATACAGAATAACATCTTTGTTGAGACTTGGATTTTAATATTTTAATAGACCCGCACTTAAAATCTTCAATACAAATGCGAACCAAACATTGAGTAGAGATTTACTTTAAAATTTTTATATGCTTAAATCCATAGGCACTTGTATTGAGCATTCGTGCATTTAACCGATGGCACTGAAACGACGGCATTTTATTGTATCAAATCCTGAAAAGCATTAGTAATTTATCCAGAAGACTGTCGTAACTATGTCAGAACGTCTGGATTACGTTCAGTAAATAAAGCGTCAATGCAACACTGTAGGTTATTATCCCGATGGAGAAGCTCCGCCTATACACATCGGAAAAATCACCTCCTATACAGACCCGTGTTTTTATTACACAGTATTATAAGTTACAGATTTGCACCATATTTACTTCTAATTGAATCGTGTTTTACATGTAATTAGATGAACGCTTTACACCGAATTGACATACTCAAACCTCCATATTTTGAAAATGTCGCAGATCCTTTTAGTATTTAATTCGGTTTATCAATGCGTTTCAGTATTATTTGGCGACAAGCCGACTGTCAAGTGAACCATGCAAAAGTTCGGCGTAGAAAGATGACTCGAATTCTGAATAGTTATGCCGGCTAGCTGACAATAATACCTACATTTTAGCATTCGAAATTGTCAGACTTTTGTTCATGCTGACGGCAGATAAAGTCCAGTAGAAACGAGAGGGGCTGCTGAGGGACGAACACAGTGCTATAACAGGAAAGAAAATTTATGTTGCATGCATTTAACAAGCATGACATGAAATTTAATTACTTTACTTTTAAATTAGTGACTCATAAACTGTTTTTTGTGCTAAGGAACATAACGTTATAGTCTGTAACAAAAGTAACGAGGCTTTGTACAATTCCGCATGCATTCCAAGTCACTCTACGATTTTCATTAATCAGCCAATCCCTTACATTCGATGAATAATGTCCATAACAGCTTCTTTGCTGGTTCGGTCCTCAGACTGTGTCGACAACATCTCTCCTCGATCTTAATCTCGTGCGCATCTAGGGAATACTGCTCATGGCTGTGGATGCTGCCAGCCAGCGTGTATGTGTGATAATTTGATTTGCTTGCTACAGTTATTCCATTGTCTGTCACTGACAAATGAAATGATTTGAGTGAGATTTTCGGCCAGACACCTCGTGCCAGTTGAACAGTTACTAGTTCATTGTCATAACTTTACGTTTGCAAGCGTGGTAATATTTAGCGTTTCTTCTTGTAAAAGGTGGTTACGAAATATTTTACTGCTGAGAAAATAAAATATAGTGTATAAGGTGGACAGTGCCTTTCCTGAAGCAACCGCATTTTACTTTTTCTGGAACAACAAATTAAGGGCAGTAATTTTAGTCTTTTAGCTAAAGTGACCAATATAAGCCAAAATGACTTATTTATCTTAAACCCTAACTTTTGGATTTAGGCATTATCGTATCAAAACAAATACACCTTGTTATATAAGTGATTTAATTACCATCTACTTATGTCTTCTCATTAGAGGGAAGCGTTCGCTTTTCCAGCTCAATTTCCGACGGCTCACTTAATCCGTATCTGATTTTTCTTCCTTTTCCCTCGGGTTTTGTTGCTTTTGAAGTGCACTTCCATCAAAAGTTCGGCTTTTGTGCGTTTAGCCCGGGCAAGATTTTACCAGCTGCAACTTAGTTTCACTCAGAGATTTTACCCAAAAGCAGGTTATTTAGTGTGCATTAATGTTTATCCATTGTGTCATCGCTGCGCTTGAAAATAATCTCGAAAGTTAAAGAGGTGGGATAATCACGTTGCTCTTCATAACTATTCCGGGTAAACCCTACCAGTTAGTAGATGCTCCAGCAGATGGTATACTTTATGACGTTGAATCTTTAACAAGTTATATTGGTATCTTTCCAAACAGATACATACATATGGATAATTAGGAGATAATAATAGCAGTATAAGGAGTACGTTTAACTATTCCCTGTACTTAGCTATCTACCAACAAATTTACAATAGTATGTGCATTGAAGTATTTTGAAGTTGTGATATAAGGCCCGCAATAATTTAATCTAACATTTTTCAGATTCAACTGCTCTAAATGCATTTTGTTGTGACTCAACTTGTTCTTGAGTGATGTAAGTTATGATTCCTGAATGATGAAAGAGAATGTATCATGGAGAGGCTAAGCTGTAATGCAGGGAAGCTGGTGAAATATATAGGTCCGTTTCAAACAGCGACTGTAAATCAAGCAAGCTTGTTTGCTTGCTCTATAAGCGAGACAAACCAACTTTGTCCTTAAGTGAATTAGTCACAAGTACTTAACAGGGGCAAAGCGATATTTCTTTTCCATGTAGTGCTTTGCAATTTCTCAGCTCTTTTATCGCACCCTTGCGCTGTACTAGGTATCAATAATGATTACGTTATATTTCGTTGTGAAGATTTCTTTATCATAGATAGCTCCAAGTTTGAATCGAAGCACTTAACAAGCTATCTACTCTTAGTGAATTTTATTGTGAACGATAACGGCTGCTTGTGTCGTAATTCACAGCAAATTTCACCTATAAATTGACCGTGCGCGCGCATAGAACATGCACTAGTCGTGAAGCATTCTATAAGCGCTCATAAATGTTTCCTGGAAAAGGAATACATGTTTGTAAATATACAGGTAGCAATGGAAAAGTTTGGCTTGACAATGTATTGTCGGCTTATCATTGCAAGGAATGTAGTCTGATGCGTGGCGCTAGTACGAATGTTGGTAATAAAAAAGAGTATAGAAGTTAAGTAAAAATGTTTCACTGGAAACATAAGAACGGATACATTTGAGCAGGTTACCTGTAAGAATAATTAGGGCAAGTTGATTAGGTCTTGGTGAATTGATCCAGTAAAAGCCATAGAACCCCCGTGTGAGAACTACTATTTTGAAAATTTTTTGGACCCAGTTTCAAGGGAGGTGACATCTTTTACGATGACCAAAGGGAAACTAGCAGAAACATTACAGAGAAAGTCCAAAAGTCGCTTATCAACCATCAATTTAACACGCTCGCGCAAAACTATAGCATATATGTCAGCAATGGCAGCGTGAGTTCTTTTGATTAGAACGATAGGTGGAATATCGTACTCACATTTATCAAACGGCCAAGCACAAATAATATGTACTTAAATCACTGCATTATTTCACTCAGAATATTCAAAAACTTGTATATATCATTTGTGACCAAGATTACGACATATATATGATCTGGATTTTCTTGATCCCATAAACGACTCTGTAAAGTAAATTGAAGAAGCTAACTAGTTTACGGATGTGGTAAATCTCTTTATCAAAGCTGGTTAGTTTTTCTTTATTAAGATTATGTAGACGGTTGCAGCACTAAACACCCACGATGAGCAGTTCTAACTTGAAGCCAATCCCGTTGGATTAGTCGACGATCAAAGTACAGCAATACGAATGGAAGACTTTACATGAAATAATACAAAATATGGGTGTTGACAGCACATTGAAGACTCCAGTCAGCAGGCGTTAATTTTTCCCCATAGATTTTGGCGCAGTCCAAGGAATTACGTAATGCCCTTATAGTGAGCTCGAGATTCCCCCGTATGACTATGTAAACTATTCTAAAATATATTAAATTATAGCTTTCTTATGTATTAGGGAATTAGGCGGTTTGTCTGTTGGAACGTTGTTCCCGTTTGTTTTAAACACGAACATGATCTCCGCTTATGGCGCGCGACTGGACTGCGAACGACGCTCCGTCCACGCACTAGACGCCCAACTGCCTCCTCCCTAGCTCACTCTCTTCTGGTGCCCAATTTTTAGCATTAGCTAACTCTCCTCTCGTCCAATGAACTTTTTCCCTAGCTTATATTCTATGTCCCACCCATTGCTTTTGGTTGGCCGTCTAGTTTCTTAACGCACAATCATCGCGCTATAACCTGCCCCAACCTTGCAGCTAAACATTAACTCACCATGCTCATGGGTTCACACAGGCAAGCAAGTCATTCGAAGTATTTACACGTCATCTATTTGTCTAAACTTCTAGCTGGAACGGCATTTCACGAAACATATTTCAGTAATTTGGGTACTGTATCACTAAATTAGACAAAAATAAAGCGAAGCAACAATCTATACATTTAACGCGTTCATAATTTTATGGTCAAATATATCTAATGAACTACGCGCTAATTGCGCGAAACAATTCTGGTATGCTTTGGAAATGTATCTTTTGTTATTCCTTTGTACTGTTCCAATAATGCGAAAAATCGCTAAATACCTCATTCTGAATGTGTTTCCAATAATCTGAATCCTCGCTTTGCACAATACATTTGTTGCTTCCAAATGTTTTCCATTTTCGACCAGCGAAATTGTGTAGAACTTAAAGTATTTCAAATTAGTGTGAATTTCGCGTGGAAAACGAGCTTAGTTAGCTCTGATAGATTTGCCTAAACAGCATACCTATTTAACTCTGTTGCAGACCATGTGGGAGCTGCCGATCAGCTTCCAAAGCCCGGTTACGAAGCGGTTCTGATTAATGTTTTCCATCATTCTATGTCAAATTATCTTACGATGTATTCGTTTAATAGATAAATTTTCTTATGGGATAACCCGTAGGCGTTAACTTATATATCACTAGGCGATAATCCATAAATTCCTTCGCAGTTCATTGACCAATGTAAAAATATGTTTGACTATCAGAGGCCGGTTTCAAATTTCTACAACTAATTGACCGGTACATGAAAAGGTAATTCGACTACCTTAATGTTTGCACTTGATTAGTAGTAGTATTTATGTTTTGTACCCGAAACCAAACATGGTACACCAAGTAATAACATGAACAAATTGACAATTCAACATAATCTTTTTAAGCATTAGCAGCAGCCACTCCCTCAAAAGTTAGTGTGCCCGATTTCAAGGAAGAAATAAAAGAAGTAAGTACAAACGCACCAGTAATAGCTTCAGCGATGTTTATATAAGATCGGTCGGTATGGTTGTTGGACAACTTTTCGCTTTTGACACTAAAGCTCTGACAGGCCAGGTGAACCAGTGCGCAATTACAGTGGCATTTTACAGTGAACAAGAACGATAACCGCGTTACTCGACACTTGAGCCAAGGTGGCATTACAATGAGAGTTCGCAATGCTACCTCAGGTGGATAAATCACAGTGGGATTAGGCCAGGTTTTCTTTTGCGCTTCAAGGCATTGACGGATAAGCCCATATTGGTGAGAAATGAAGTCGAATAGCACTTTCCAATCTGATCCATGCATCGAAGCTCATCTGACTGGCCGCTTTAAGATCATTTGCCACACAGTGAAGAGCTTTTAGCCCTCTATTATATTCACACATATCCTCGATTTTGCAATTTCCAACGCCTCGGCAATCAGTCGCTCCGGCGTTGACCCTATACATTACTTACTGATATCTGCCTTGTCCGCTCAATCTGGTGAACAGTGTCTAATAAAACGACTGTACGCAATTGTGCATAAACCAAACAGCGAGTGTGGTACGCATGCGAATTCCATAGCGCAGAAGGCGCACTTCATGTCTATTAATAAACGTGTTTGAATACCAGGCATTATTACGAGACTCGGCCACTTCTTCGAATTCATAAGACAAGCATCACCAGACAGAGTTTAATAACGTAGTCATTAGGGGTTTTATTCAATGAAAAAACTAATAAATGAACTATTCTCGACTTCACGAGACGCTTTATGAGACATGCTCATGTTAATACAAACGCGTAACACAAGTAATGGTACAGAAACGCTTCATGTTAACCAGTACATACTGGTTATATGTCTGTATGTATGTGTAGTATGTAAATAGGTTCATGTGTAACACATCATGTTGAGTAAATTTGTAAATATTTCTGTGAAGTTGTGACTGTTCGGCAAATTCGCCATTATCGGAATGGATCAGGGGAAATCTTTGTAGTGGTTGACGTTCGCGAAATTGAGAAGATCTTAGGGTATGACATTAAGGAAGAGCTTTATTTTGTGGTGAGTCATATGCGCTACGTCACAGTGTTATTAAGCAGACATATACGGCATTTTATTGGGAGAACGCTGCAGCCAAACTATTAGCTTGAGCGAGATTAACCCGGACCACCCAGCGGTCACCAAGTGGAGATTGTTCGGATAACCAACAGCAGCGGTTGATTGCCGAGGCGTTGGAATTTGCAAAATCGAGAATCCGTGTGAATAGAATAGAGCGCTAAAAGCTCTCCACTGTGTGGCAAATGATCTTAAAGCGAATCAGCCAGAAGAGCTTCGATGCGTGGATCAGATTGGAAAGTGCTATTCGACTTCATTTCTCACCAATATGGGCTTATCCGTCAATGCCTTGAAGCGCAAAAGAAAACCTGGCCTAATCCCACTGTGATTTATCCACCTGAGGTAGCATTGCGAACTCTCATTGTAATGCCACCTTGGCTCAAGTGTCGAGTAACGCGGTTATCGTTCTTGTCCACTGTAAAATGCCACTGTAATTGCGCACTGGTTCACCTGGCCTGTCAGAGCTTTAGTGTCAAAAGCGAAAAGTTGTCCAACAACCATACCGAGCGATCGTTTCAGAACCTATCTGAACTCATGACTTTTGTTTGGTTCAAAGTATCTTCGAAATTTGACACTAGTAATGGGCGTACATAAAGCTCCCATGCTGCTGTGTATCCGGTGTTTTAAAACTGTCAGTTGCCTATGTGATAGGGGCTCGCTTTGATGTAATGACATGTAAAGCCAATCTTCCTCGGAAAAAAGTGGAGCGACTAAGCAGAAATAACCTGTAAAGCGTACCCGAGGTAGAATATCGTATTGACTTTCTAGCTTTATCGTTTTGATAAAGAGTTCAGCTGCATTGAACATATTTTTATCAGAATATGAATGCATTCGATTGTCGAAACTAAGTGCTGTCCACCGAAAATCGCTAGCATGCGTACTAAGTTTTTTGGAGAATAGGCAAATACCATGGTTCGAACGCAACATGTCATTTTTACCCGGCTTCAGCAAATCATACGCACACATTTTAAAAAATGTGTTAAAAATCTTCATTAGCCGTGAGCATGTTATTGCAATAATGGAAACCACACATGGAAACCACATACCTACATATTACTTCGACCCTTCTAGATAAACTAGCAAAAGGTTCGGCCTGAATTTGCGGAACGGGATGGACCGCTCTACGCATTTGCAATACTTAGTGACATTATAATACTGCAGCTCATCGTCCAAATGAAAGGGGAATTGGTTAGTTGGCAATGGGTGTAAATTAATGTCTTCCTTAACAAAGTTAAGGAGCTTAACTAAAACTATGCACATAATTATACTGCACATGTTTGACCAATCTTGTGGGTGATGATGGATCTCGTCTTTGTGTGTGCGAATCCATTTTAGTATAATCGTCATTACTGGTGATGCTGCACTTCAGAGGGAGCAACGCAACTCATTAGACGCTGCGAATTGTTGTATATATGGCTAAAATTACTTTTCTTAACCATATATCATTTCTGAACATTGCGCATTTAATCTTTCATAATTCTACTCCATCGATATTTCTTATAAACAAAGTAGCCAGTTTAATTAGATGTACAGATTTTATCTGCAAGGGTAGGGTTGAACACTTGTCCGCATTGTATCACATCTGACAAAGGTTTTAAAGTCTTTATATCTTGTTTTCTGGTTATAAAAGAATTCATTTAAATAGCACGAATAATCATACCAAAGCATAGGCCGTGTACTTTTAGGCCTTGATAACATCAAGCTAAATTGTTTAATTCACCTAAATGATAATGTCTGCATGCGATATTTTTTACTCCTGCCAATTGGCTTTCAATTAAATTTGTGTTCGCCAAATTTTGATTACAAGCTCTCAATTAATCATTTTATGGTGCACACAAAATTGCAAACATATAGTGACCTCGGTTCAGTGCACAAAATATATCTAGAAATAATAGGAATAGAAGCCTTTCTGATTA
>CALYDF020004182.1:0-20886 GCA_944474145.2 Dicrocoelium dendriticum
GCATGGATCAAGATTCTCGTATGATGCATATTTCATTTCCCTCTCACCGATGCTTCTAGTGAACTGTCAATCAGCAACCTAGCTTTTGGGTTGTACCGGTATAAATTTCTTCCCTTCGGTCCTAATAAGGCGCCAACATATTCCAAGGCGTGTTGAACTCCATTGTGAAAGGTCTGGATGGTGTTGTGATCTATCAAGACGATGTGTTTGTACATGTTGCCGGTAAACACACTGATGCTTATCGATTGCTTGCAATTTTAACACGCTTCAAGGCTGATGCTGTGAACATCAACCCAAGGATGTGTCTAGTTGTTGTCCAAGTTATCAGTTGGCTTGATTATCATGCTACATCTGAAGGATACAAACCAGATCCTAATCGGATAAAGCCATTGGTTGATGTGAAGTCGCCCATCAATGTTCATGAGGTTTGATCACTGATAGAAGCCTTACAGTATTATTCCAAATTCATTCCTAATTTTGCATTCACTGTTCGTCCTTTATTCACCTTGTTGAATGATAAGTTTAATTCGCTTAGACAAACATGAGCAAGTTCTTCGAAAGCATTTGAAAATGCTTACATCTGGTCGTGTTCTTCGTCCTTTTTCTCCAAAACTACCCACCGTGCTTTTCACAGCTGCCTCACCAACCGGTATAGGTGCTGTGTTAGAGCAAGTTGGGCACCCTGTTCTGTGTATCTTTCGTCGACTCAGCAATGCTGGAAAGAGCTATGCTTAGACCCAACCAGAAAAGTTGGCTATATACTGAGCAGTCACTAGACTGCACAAATATTTATTTGGTCTCAGATTTACTATTGTGACAGATCATGAAGCTCTAAAGTTCAGTTGCAACCCTGACAGTTCTTTAGCTAAATCTTCAGAAACTATGCTTCAAAGGCGGGGTATTGTTCTTAGCGCATACAACTATATGGTTGAGCACAGAAGTGCAAAGTTCATTCCTCGGGTCGACTAGTTATCGTGAAATGAAACATAATTCGAGGCCAATTTTGTGATGCTTTGTTTAGTCACGCAACCGCTTCCAATTTAGCGTTCAGCCCTTATCAAAGAGACTAGAAAGTATTCCCGGTCATTGATTTCTGCTCTCAAACGAGGATAGTCTGTTTCTCTAAAACGGAAGTTTCCACAATTTTATGTGCGTCGTGATGAGTTGTGTGTTACACCCGATGGATTACTATGTGTGAATGTGCGTGTCGTTATTCCGCAGACTTTGAAATCAGTTGTTCTGACGGATTTACAATCTGGCCATCTTGGTGTTGAAATGTGAAGTCATTAGCTAGATGTTTGTGCTGGTGGCTGGAAGTAAATGTAAATATTCGGCGAACTGCTTCTGATTGTCCGAACTGTAAGCACAAGATTCTACAGCAGCTGCCCAAGTGGACACCGTGGCCGATGACATGCGGGCCCTGGAAAAGGCTACATATGAATTATTGTGGACCATTTCTACGGAACTACCATGCACTTGTGGTGGTGGATTCTTAGTCAAAGTTGTCGGATTTATTGCTGACTGGAAAAACAAAAGCTGATTTTACTGTCTGTGCCTTGAGAAGTGTTTAGTAGGGAGGTAGCCCCACTAGCTGTTGTAACGAACAATGGCTCACACTTTTTAGCTTCAGTTGTTACTAATTGGCTGCAGAGTCTTGGGTGTCGTCAAGCTTTTACTGATCCACGACATCCATGATTCTGTGATTTAGCTGAAAACTTTGTTGCAACTTTAAAACGTTCTGTTACCTCCTGTGCGCCTACATCTTGTGATGAACTTTATCGCTTCCTTCTCCAATACCGTAATTGTGTGCAATCCACCACTGGAGATACACCTGTTAAATTGTCTAACTCCAGATCACTGAGGTCGAAGATTCTTGATTCGGGAACCCCTGAAGTACCTTATTTCAGAAGCAATCATTTATGTCTTGCATCCGGAATAATCGTTAACCCTTGAAAATCGCATGGTTAAGATTTTGTATCTCGATGACTGCTCTGTACATATTTGGTATGTTGATCAGGTACGATACAAGGATTCCGGTCAGTTGTCATTTGATTCTGTGTGCACTGAAAATACTAATGACGTTCCAGTTTCAGACTCTCATGAGAGTGTCAGCCTCCAAGAAGATCCGCCAGACTGCAACAGAAATCCCAATCGAATTACAGAAACATAGAGTTTCATTTAAGCTGCTGATGACGTGATGAGTGTACAAACAATACGCAATGACTGAGCACACTTTTTCTTTTTCACGCATTGAGATAGAAGATATACTCGCGGAATGTGAATTCGAATTCGGGTGTTTTTACTAGGAGTCTAGACTAGCTTGATGGGAACCTAATTATATTTCGATTCCAAACCTACTATAGTTAATTACCTCAGAATGGTGAGCTTTAACTGGTGGGAAGGAAGGAAGAAAATTTAGGTAATGGCTCAGCCGAATGCATTGCGCGGTTCACCTCATCTGCACTCATCAGCTTGGTAAAGAGACCAAGTTTTAAGGGGTGACGATAAACGTGGACCAAGTTCTGGAACATCTGGTAAGACAGTATGATGCGTCACAGTGGTTACTGCCCTAGCCAGTTAGAGTCGTTGAAACCGAAATTAAGCGTGGTGATCAAATGGTCTAAATTGCGCTCAATGCGTCATTGGCAGCAGACGACCCGTGTAGTCTTACCTGCTTGGGTGAAACAGAACTACTTTTTCTACATTCTACTGCACATGCTGACATCAAATATCTCATCATTTGTAGGCATTGCTAGCTGTTAGATCTGGTTAAAATTGTTGCTAAGGCGGTGTCCGGGTAGTCATGGTCCATGTCATCTGTTCCTAGATATACCTTGATGAAGAAGTTTTAACTGAGTTGATGCATTGCCTATTGTAATCATTCTTTCATTCAGCCCGTAGTCAAGCTGTACGGCAGCACTCTATCTCGGCTCTCAATTGGCCCGCGGTAACCATTCGAGTTCTTCTCACACATGGTTGTGCGTAGGCTTTTTCGAACCAGTTCGACGAACGCTACTCAGGTCTTCTCACATTTTGGATCTACCATGTGTGAATTATACTGTTGCTCCACTTCACAGTCTTGGTACACTCTTTGCCGAGATCTACATCTGCAACTACATCATTCTTGAGCTGTACGGAAATAATTTTGGTCTAATTCGAATAAGAAACTGAGGATTCTTAAAGGTTCATGTAGGTATCTCTGCAGACTGCAGCACAAAAGCTACGGAACATATTGAGTCGCTCACGAACTAAACATCTATGTGAAGATAGCGTTTGTCAGCGTTTCTCTCGGTTCCTTCGTGCAAGACAAGCCGATCGACACACGCCGCACCTTCCTATGGGTGTGTGCGTACAAGTTCCTAGACAACTGAGTGTTGAATTCGGCAATCTGCGCACCTCCAAGAGAGAGGTAGACAGCTACCAGCACCGGCAAACTGGTCTTGGCGCAAACATGTAAAACATAACCACTGACTAGGTTAGGAGTGAACTAACTGACAACTCCAAGTTCACTTGGCGTGATAGACGCGAGTGGCCGACGCGCTATGCCTTAATGCGTTAGTGGCCCGTTCATGAAGATAGTCAGGATAGGATTTTGAGGTTCCAAATGCTCCGCGTATTTCCATGCTAAATGCGGATACTTCATGGTAAAGGTGTTTAGACTGCTCAGCAGCAGGCAAGGCTCATTTTGTTTCTGGGTGAAGTGTAATATACCGTCTCCTTAGTTAAGACGGTAAGTATGTTGCCCCAAAAGCATGATAGGCTGGTAGATGTGGTTGATCCAATATTGAGCAAGAAGATGGCTTCAGTAGAAATGCGTAGATTAGAATGTATGACACAGGCCTCTCCACCGAACTGCACTGCATGCTAAATGCAAAACACCAGTTGTAACACTGACAATGACTCTTGCAAACAGGGCCCCTGCTCCAAATCACCCAAGTCTTCCCGAACACCTCACCACTAGCCTATTGGCAACAATTACCCCAGCTCCATTTCCTCCCACCAAGCTTCGTTGAACGTCAGGATAAAATAAAGTATCAATGGCAGCTACGTCGAAATTGCATCAAATGACAATCTAAAATTAGTCACTGCAGTATCTAATACCACATCATAATTATTTAATTCTTAGTTATCACACTATTCCTCCAATCATCCTACGGGACGTGTCAAGCACTTGCTTTTATCCCGTGATAAATCCTTGCTCATTGTTCATTGTTCAACTAAGACTAATGTGAGAAGCCATGCTGCACTGGTGTGGAATGAGCATTGCAATGGCAGCTGTAGATATTCGCCGACGCATTCGGAAAGAAAAAGAAAAAGGCCGCTCGTGAAAGATTGTTCGCCACTAGTCAAGCAGTAACGCGTAAACGCGTTAGCAGGGATGACTTGTAAGCCTGCACAGCCAAATGGCTCTACAGAAAAGAATTCTAAGTTTTCGCAAGAAGCAGCCAATCAAGTAAGATCAAATCGGAATCGCTCAACGGAGCGCAGGGTGGCTCACAAATAAGAGGTAGCCTTCTGATCAAAATAGATCACACATGTTGTCTAGCATGTGGAAGCATGGACAAATCACGCCGACTTTTAAAAAGTAGCAGTTACTCGGAACCCGCAAACTGTTACCAAATAGTTCTCCTTCACCTACTCTCAAAGATGATGAAGGCAATCATCGCTGTGCCCTTAGTCGACCATCTACTACACTGCAACAGCAAAGCAGCCTAATAACACGATTTCTGCCAACACCGTTTATACACAACCAACCTGGAGATTGCATGCAGCAGTTGGACGGTAGCCGCTGACGAAGGCAAAGGGACCGACGTTATTTACCTATATTTAGCCAAAACAATCGACCGCTTGGATCACCGTATTCTGCTTCACACGCACGAAATTTGCTGTATTGGAATTTTGTCCTTGGGTGGATTAGAAATTTCTTACAGAATCGTCAACTGCAGGTTAGAGTACGGAGTGCGCTGACCTATCAGATTCAGTTCTGGGCCAGTCTCTATTTTTCGTGTTCAACAACGGATTTACGCGCTTGATTACCTCTTGATTGCTTTTCGCAGGATGTTTCCGTCGATAGACGACCAAGGAGCTTACGACGCATTTCAAGGAGATCTACACGGTGTGTATAAATGGCCATTTTACTACCTGCTTCAGTTTAATTAATCTAAGTGTAAGGTAGTCCACATTCGTCATCAGCTGAAAATATATATGGTTGGCGGCATCCGTTTCGGATTTGCCTGTCACTGTGACCAGCCACAGGACGTCTGCGCCTACAGAGGGATAATGGATGTCTTGCGTTGCAACACCCACAGCTCCATCCACACACCCCATATCCAGTGTAAACCCAAAAGAATAAGACCGCTAGGCATGTGGATGGGAGACACTTTTCATCAATGGAGCCGGCCCAAACTCCTTCACAGGCAAACACAAGCACGCTGTATTTGGGGAATCAAGCGAACACAAGGAGGTGGCTGGACCGTAGACCGCTACACACTGAGTGCATGGAACCACTCTTTGATCCTAACACGGCCACAAGGACAGTGCATCCTGTCCCCTCCAGCAGAAACCGAGTGTCTCCTCGAGCCAATATGGACGAGGTAGTCGGTTATAGACAAGTAGGCACCTTGTCAACATGCACATCATGAGCAGCCACACCGGGGATATCAAGCAATAGCCAATTACTTAAGAGGAAGATAACAAAGAAAATAAATCGATTAATGCGTAAGGAAAGAGTGACACATATCTTAAAGTAATGAGCATATGAAGTAAGCTGTTTACAGAACAATGCGAGATAAGTTCATGAGGTGAGAAAGTATAATCTACGGAAATGACACAAACACGAAAAGGTTATCGAAATTGACTAAAATTGGATTAAGTGACATGCGCAAGTTTATAGAAGAGATTACAGGTAGACATGTATATGAAAAATAAAAGCATTAGGACAAAATTGAAAACCCACCACCTGAAACCAACAAACTTAGCACACAAGCACGCGGTTAATAAAGGGAATGCAGCGTATCTACAAACGCTGCGTTGGTTCTGTCTACCTTCTCTGCACGACGCGTCGTCGCTTCGGTAATGGTCCCTAGTGGCCTCGCTCATGGCTCACTAAGTCTTCCTGATTCAGTCACTCGCGACCGCATGTGCTACAGCACCGTGCGCTCGATGTCGTTGGATACAACCCATTGGTGCTTGCCGCTTCCGCACTTGCCGCTTCTTCTCCGCATGCAAGAGAGCTTTCTTTTGCACCTCAGCAGCTTCCTTCGTGATCAGATCGCGCCATGCACGCCGATCAACCGCCTTCGATTCCCATGAACTGTAATCAAGCTTAGAACGTCTGAAGCTCACTTTAATCATGTTGTGGTAACGTAATTTTGGTTTCCCCACGTGCAGCTTCCCTATACTCAGCTGACCGTATAAAAGTTGTTTCGGTATCCGCATCGAATCCATACGGCTCACATGACCGAGCCATCTCAGGTGTCTCAGTAAAAGTATGCAGTCCACTGCATACATCCCACTTCGGTGCAACACTTCCGTGTCTGCAACTCTGGCGCCCCAACCGATCCGCAAAATTCGTCGCAGACACTGCTGATGGAACCGCTCGAGATATCGCACATCCCGACGGTACATCGTCCACGTTTCACAGCCGTATAGAAGAACGGACAGTATCATGGATTTGTACACTATCAGATTCGTGCCAATGCTAAGCTGATGGTTGTTCCACACTCGGTACTCTAGCTTCCCGAATGCCGCTGCCGCCTTCGACACGCGAATACGCAAATCAACGTGTAGCTGCTGATCAGTCGATATCACAGTCCTAAGGTAGCAGAAGCAGGAGGTGGTTTCCAATACTTCAGCACCAATGCTGATTCGCTGCAGTATTGAAGACTGCACCTCCGGTGAAGGCTGAAAGAGACAGCCAGTTTTGCTTGTGTTCATGGTGCGCCCGAATTTTGCTGCTGTACATATATATATATATATATATATATATATATATATATATATATACATATATATATATATATATAAATATTGTGGCAGTCTAGGAATAGTCCTGGGAGCCATAAGAAACCATGGGACTCAAAAGAAGGTGCAGAAGTAGTAAAAAAACACAACCCAACACACCAAGGTTCATGGTTTCGTCAGAGTGCGAGATATTACCCGGTTACCCAAGCCGAAGTAGGGTGTTGTCTTAGCGGATATCGCCCCGAGCCTTTTGCTGAATGGCCTGCCCACAAGGCAGCGGAGCGAATTCATGGAATCGCGCCCATTGGGAGCCGGTGACTGATTGCTCAGTTCATACGCCTTTAATTTATTCCTTTGTCAAACAGGGGCCCAATGCTCACCAGAAGTACAGCATAAGATTGCTGGAATACATTGCTTCGCCAGGAAGAAGTAAGAGGCAGTGCCTTTATTTAGTGTCGAGTCACGTCCGCCACGTCACAGTGTTATTAAAGGGACATATGTGGCTTTTTTAGGGAGAACCTTTGCCAGGCAAAAACGCACCAAGTCCTGGAATACGTTTGTTGAACCATTTGCTGGAACAGGAAAATCTCGAACCACGCAGCTGGCACCACGAGGAGGTAGTTCGGCAAGCCAGCCGAAAAACATACAACTTGGATGCTATAAATTGCAGGCTGCCACCCAAACGCACGACTTTGTGGTATTAATTTGGGCTGATCTGTGCTGTTCAACGCAGGCTGAGAAGACGTCAAATACTGAGAACTAGCAGGTGGACCTGGTGCAGAGGGCCTTCCGGCGGTTTCATCAGTTCGTTTGTTCGCAGTTGCTTTACACATACGTGCGATCACATGTGGAAGACAAGACCGAGCCATGGCAGCCCTAGCACAAGCAAGAGCTTGCAGCGTTCGAGAGTCCCACGCTGACGAGCTACCAAGCACGTTAGAGGGTTGTTTCACTTTCCATATCAACTTAGGCAGAGGAGTCTAAGATTGTACAGCAGTGCCTACCTGGCAATCTAATAATGGCCTACCGGATTTTAAGGAACTCTAACCACGTATGCTGCTACCTACTGCAACTCATTCACAACACGAAGTTGAGAGATAACCAGTTCAATTTGACAATGGAATTCAGTCGGTTAGAAGGTAAACAAAACCTTTGCAATATTTGTGCGTACGATCCATGAGGTTGTTTCCGCCCTTACTTTATTTGTGTTAAGTAAGCTTTAACATTATTCTAACTCGCATTACTTGATATAGTCAGTGTACGTCCACAGACGATATAAAGTGACGAAAATTGCTCAATCAGCATTAAGCTACAACAGGGCAGTGCAAAGACCGGCCCGCGAGCCAAGTGCATCCCGCATTAACATTCCAACTTTCCCGCAGCCTCATCACGTAATAATAAACTCAGGTTGGGACCTTTTTGTACATGTGCAATTTTTCTTCTTATGTTTATGTCAGACTGAATATGGCTCAGCATATATTTACAAAATGCAGCCCGCCTTGCAAAAAGCTTGGACACCCAATTGAGTTTGACCCTTTCATGTACGTCTCAATGTGAACGCTGTGATGAGTCTACCAAAGTATTTCCTTCTGCTTACTTATGAGTAGGGACAATCTAATGACCCTTTACTACTTTCTCCCATCTGCCCACAAACCTGATTAGTTTCATTTCAATCCGAAAAAGAACTACGCGATCGTTTCGTTCTAAGGAGGCTTGTCAGTGGAGTGCGTACCATCGGTCACCTGCTGGAAGTCGTCAAATTCTACAGAGGCGAAAAACAGTGGTTACCTGGAGGGTAGAGAGACTACTAAAGGGGAAGCGGACAGAAAGGGAAACGGGCGCAATGAGGGGAGCAGACGGAGCAACACTGGCATGATGGAACGTGACGAAAACGGGACACGAACGGCCCCCGTAGTGAGCCTGAGCAAGGCGCAACGGGGAGAGTATTTGTCGAGAACGTAATAAATCGAACAAAACCGCCGTTATTGCATCCTCTCGGAACAACCACAATCAGAGCAATACATCCATGTTCAAATGAAGTAGGAACTATCGAATCACTCCGGATCGGTCAGAATGGGACGAGTGGGAGCCGAGCTACCGGGGCGAAATGCACATAGAATATTTCTTCCCATACCTCAAATAGTGTGTGGACATGTCGCGAGCAGAAGCCATGAGAGATGGTGCAACGGAGAAGGAAACATGACACATTAATGTACGCATGTATGAGTGGTGACATAGCTAGTGATCGCGCCAATGATGATCGCACTTCATTGTCGCTACAATATGTCCGCCAGCAGCTTACGCCAACTATCAGCTCAATCCACTGAGCCATGGGAGATGGAGGCAGGCCTACTAACTTGGAAGCTAACTGGCAAATAGCGATAACTATCCTCCTCTGGTATGTAAATTCCTACCGCTGCATAGGACAGTGGCTGACTTCCTATGGTTACAACTTCCATTACACAGAATCCATGTCCGCGTAGCATTTGAAAATTGTGAGGGGATCGTGCTACTGTGTTATCTCGTTGTAAAGAGAGGTGTGCGTTTTTGGATGCGTCATCTCGGACATGGGTGCGTCCAAGTTGCTATATCAGTCGCACTCAGTGCAAACCGAGTGTTCGTGATTATCAGGCCGTGAGTGCCACACAGTGCGAGCAGCCTGTTACCGTTCGCATTCGCTGAACCAATGTCATGCGGACCGATAAAATCTATGCACACCGACGCATCACGCCCAACGCGCTCGTTGAAATCACCCAGCAGAAATAGTCGGTCGCTCCTCGGCACAGACCAGAGGATAGCTGAGTAGCAGAATGGCTCACGCGTGTCATCAGGATAACACATGGTCGTGCTTATAAAAGGTATCCAACATCCGACGGTAATAAAAATGCGGCCGAGTGTCAAGTGCCACCCTGGGCGGACCGCACGTGCGCAGCCACACTGCGCCTCTGTAAACGAAACAAATAAATGTATTCAAAGCGGATTAGTCATCTCTTCGTCTACATAATGCATATCCCCGTCATTAAGCACGACCACGTGTTATGAATCCAGGAACGACCCCATAGCTCAACCATCCATAATCGCTCTTCCAAACTCAGACCGAGTGCACTGAAAATCAAACCGCTAACACCGGAGCTGCTTCACCAGCTTAACGACGACTTACACGGCGTTCCTGAAGAAAAGCTCCTGGTTGAATGTGCCAGTAAACCATGCGAAATTCTAGCCGACAGCAGTTAAGGACTTAAGGTAAACGCTCATTTTTCCGCGAGTAACGCTGGAACTAAGTTTCGACAGATCGCTCGCCTAGTGTAATATGCGTCATGTCAAGTGTACCCAGGGCTTCCGTATTCGGGCGTACATTGGGTCGTCAAGGACCCAGGGGTTGAAAAGCGAAACAGCCGGACCGTTTCATGTAAGCCACCTACTACGAGTCGAAGGTGGATGGAGAGTGCGTTTGATTTATATCCGTGGTTAGCTGCACGGTGTAGTCACAACTGTCGATGGAGGACGGAGCCTGAGGTGTGTGGACGGATGACCATAACATGCATGAGATATGATTGCAACAGATGTCCGGCTATAACCGCAGCATTTACACACTTAGAATTGGGATGGAACGAAATAGCAAGCTCCATTTGCAAATGGCAAATGCCATTTGAACACACGGACCGGTTTGCGTCACGCGGAGCCGCTCATCCCTGTGCGGACGCTACAGCCTGAGGAGGAAAGGTGATTCGCCAAAACGAGTACATTTTAGTTGCGGCTTCAAAACACCTTCTCATCGGAACCATGTGGTGTGTTTGAATACAGTCCACAATTGACGAATTCCCATCGGGAAATATTTCTCTAGAGAAGGTGATAAACGGTAGTTCTGATTTCCCTACAGGCTGTGTGTTTCCGCATGCAACGTCCAGCCGCGTGCTTTGGTGTAACGGGTTAATCAATCCAGCAAACAGCCACACACACTATCCATGTCCGTCAAGTCCCCATAGCTAAATTTTCTCATTTATTATGCCCTTATCAAAGTCCTTATCCACTGGCTCTCCAAACACAATCAACGACAGGCGGTAGAACATAATTACTTGCCACACAACCGTGTTAGAGTGGCATTTATTTGTGAAGTTCTCACATGATTGTTCTACAATGCGGCAACTAAAATGGGTATACGACGCAACCACACGCACCAACGTACCGGAAATCCAAAATGTTCCCCCGAATAAAGAACTGGCGATTTCCGTCATCATAATAAGGTAAGAACAACACTCATTTAGAACATGTAGTTTACTGTCAACAGAATCATTTACAGATCGGCCAAATGAACAACACCTCCATAATTCTTACCAACTTGCTGAACCGTTTGGTCGCAGTGCTTCTGCGTCACTAAGGCTCATGCTGTATCCGATAGGAACTGAAGCGTCCCATCTGCACCCCTACGACTTAGTGCGTCTGTGGTCCTGAAGGCGCCGGGCTATACATGCACACCTGCAAAAGTGAGCGGCGCACACATGGCTCAAAGTAATTGAGTAAAGACTCATCTTTATGCCCATCAGCGCAACTCATTTGCCGTTCAGATTAATTCTGTTGTCCAAGGGGACAACTTGGCCGAGGAGTGATATAGAGGCCAGTAACGTCACCACAGACGTAAAACAACTGCGGAAGCAACAATGGCTACTCTGATTGAGTGCTACATAATTATTTCACGCCCCTAGGCCGAGGAGTTTTCGTTCTTGAGTGTATTTTCAACAATTGGGTCCATTCTTTGCGGTGAAATTCCTCACCAAAGTAAAGCAACGATGGAGAGTTAAAGTCCGGAGTAACATTGCATAAATCATTTAAAGGACAAGAACACTTATTGAAACTTCTAGTAAAATCTCACCTTGTGAATTAGTCATCCTCCGACCTGCAACAGCTGAATAAGCAGTGGCCCATAGGCATAGGGTCGGCCGAACTGTTGTTAAAATAGATCGGAGGGAATTCCCGGTTAGGTAGTAGGGTACTGCCGCTGTCGGTCCCTGACAATCTCACTGGTAGATGCATCTCTTAGGCTGTCATCGATTAGTTGGAAGACGTCTTTTTCCTTAACTTACCGAGTTTCCTGATACCGACATCTCTGTCTGCCTTCTCTCAGGCACCGTCTTCTTCGCTTCTAATGGTTCTTCTGGTTGTTGTAGCAGCAAAAGTAGGAGATCCTTTGTAATCCAACAAGGAAAATCCAGGAATATCACCGGCTACTAGCCCGCTATCAATATCGTCATTCTTTAGCCGACCCTCATGAAGTATTACCTCACACAAATAAACAGAAATATGAATTTGCCGAGTTGCGGCTGCGCTGTACATGAAAATCCTAGTCCCATTGCATCATAACGCTAACTGTATAACACCTAAGCTATATAACAGCGAAAACGTCTCCGAACCCCATTTGAGTTCAAAATATTGACAACGATGATAGACTCGTCGAATGTAAAAATTTATTTATATCTGGCTTGTTTGTCGCCAGTATATAGAATAGTTTTACATATAAGCTATATACCTACTTTGGCTTGATCTCCACACATTTGTTTGAAAAATGTCACTTCCTGTGTCTTAATGACAGCCCTTATACCATAGGTTGTCTTAAGCAGAATCGTGAAACAGAATTCCTCTTATGGGGAAGCGTAAACTCATTGGACTCGCAGTAGTCGCTTGGCTTCGTCTTCCGTCCACCGAGTGTCGATTCGTGCAGCCTGTTTTTGGAACCTCCGCATTTTCCAAAGTTTCTCTGTTGTACTCCCGTCTCCTTTACAACTGATTGGTACCGTGTTAAGTACAGAGGAGACCGAATCGAGTGGTTGTGGAATTGCACTTTGTGCGCGAGCCAAATCGGTCATTCTTCGCTTGTTACGTCTGGAAAATTGTGAAAGTTATGGTGTGATGTGCCATTGTTCACTGACCGGATTAAGATAGGAATCTACAGAAATTACTGTTAGCGTAAATCTTGGTACCAGTTATGTTGTGACTAGTAGGCGTAAGATGTCGCAAGCCCTACGATTAAGCGGGTCCTCAGGTATTCCAGTGCAAAGCGCGGATAAACGGACTGCTCTCCTTGGAACGATCTCGAAACAGCAACCTAACGGAACTATAGTGTCTTATTAAATTCCATGGTTGCTCTAAAGTTTAGTTTTGTAACTTAGTCGACTAGAAGACCGAACCTCCTTGGTTTCAGGGACTAAGTAATGCTTACTAAATTTGAAGGCAGCTTGCCATGGTCTGTTGTGCGTGAGCTAACGGAGTATGAGTTAATTTCTTTTTGACACCGTATCGAAAAATTCTCAGAGAAGTTACACTTCGTGCACTTGTGTATGTGGGAGTTCAGTGAGGCGAAACACACATATGTATACGGGCTATTACCTGTAATTGCTAAAGTGTATGCGAGTATCTCATCCACTGAAGCATAATGACAACATATAGAACTTAATCGGCTTTCAACCTTTTTAATTCGCAACCCCTTACTACTGTTACTAAAGTGCCTGAATTGGAGCAGATATTTTAAGGGTCCGTTGGAAAATGGAAAGATGGTAGGTTTTTAGAATACTACTTTAAATTATCCGGATCCGCCGAACAAAAGGTTTCCCGTCGTTTCTCTATCTGTATTAAACTGAAGACAAATACGTAAAGCCAAGGATTAAAATGCATGAGTTTTCACAGAGGCCTCTGCGACTCTTGCACTCTCTTAAATGCTGTGATCTTACATTTCCGGATTCCTCGCTAGTTATAACAGAACTGTAATAAATGACAATGAAGGCCCGTCTTAGACCTTCAAAACTCCGAAATGTCCCGGTTGAACATCTCGCTGTACACAAAGAAAACAGTAACCTACAGGTAGATGAGAAACCACTGCAGTGTGTTCGCAATTAAGGTATCGGCAGTACGCTGGTACGTAGTACCGATACTTCACCGCCGCCCAACCAACATCAGTCGCACGTGGGCTAAAGACACTGCGAGGATCGCGTAACCCTATATATATATATATATATATATATATATATATATATATATATATATATATATATATATATATATATATATATATATATATATATATATATATATATATATATATATATATAGTCTGTTAACACACATTGTGCCATCAGAACCATGGCAGAAGAAAAAAGTGGCGAAAATGGGAACACGACCTGCGATTGAAAAATGGGAAACTACGTTTTTGGTTTTACACACATCATTTTGTGTTTTTGTTTCAGTTTTGTGAGTTTTGTGTGCATCAAATGGGCTCTAATGGCAAAACAACATTGACGCCACTAACGTCTGTTGCGTGGCATGGCGTCCAACGATTCCAGCGACTGCGATTCAATGTACAACAACGTTGGACGAATATGCGACCAGTGATCTTCAACGGTGTGTAGTGGGCGCTTACTCAGCCCAGATATCAGTGCACTTTGGTACACATTCAGAACATCTGGCTTCGCCAGCTGGCTGGTGTCAATCCATTCACATCGACGTTGCGAATGTCCACCGAAACGCGCCAGGACGTCGGCACAGACAAGTGCGTGGTCAGAGTCCACGCTGGTGCTCCAAATCGAGCGACAATTTTGTACACAGCCTCTCCATCGGTAACTGATCGCGATATGATCGATTTGCGTCCATGGTTGGCCCGAGGCAGGTGGTCGCCAAGTCACACTTCTGCGGGTGCAGTGTCGAAAGTTAGTGCTCGCGAGAAAGAGGCGAGCATCTTCACACAGCTGTAGCAATCACTCACCATTATCATTACAGGAGCCTACACCATGTTGGCCACCCAGATGAAGCTCATCAGAGGACAATTTTCGGACTTAGATCGGCAGCCAACACCACAGTATCCGTGCTTCTTCTGTAACGAAGGAGCTCGTGAAGTTGCTGATAGAAATCATCTTTTACCGAATCAGTGCTACAGTTTGTAGGGGCGGAAGCCGCAATGACAAACAGGCAACGTTTGTCCCCGAGCGACTTTGTAGCATGAAATGAACCAGCTAAACTAACAGCGCACATTCTACTGTTTGCTGGGATCGAATCAATCAGGGCAGTTTCAGCCCGGGGACTCAAAACAATGCCGACGCCAGCTTGACCGGCATTTAAAGCTGCATCATCGCCAGACAGGCGCAATGAGTATGTGCCGCCAGTGTCGCATGTAAGGGATCGCAGGGTAAGCACGGAGCTCGAATCATGCAGGCGGGTTTCTGATAAACAGCAAATATCGATCGATAGGGTCCCTAGTGTGCGGGCAAGTGCTGCCTGTTGGCCAATCTGCAGCAAAGTGCGCACGTTGAGGCATGCCAGTCTTAGGGGGACGCGAGGACTCCAAAGTGAAACGGATGAACTGACGTTGTCCGCTTGGTTGAACATGCACTTGTCGACTGGATTGGAGCGAGGTCCTGCGATTGTGTGTGATTTGAAATTAGAAGACAAGCGACTATTAAAGTAAGCTGGGGGAGGGCCAAGAATTGGGGGGGATTGAAAATGGGGGATATAAGTAAATTTAGATCGGCACGGTAAGGATGAAGTAGCGCAAGAAGTGGTATAAGAAGACGGGAAGGCCTGAGCAATAGCATCCACATCCCTATCTACCCTGCTCGATGCAGCAGATAGGGCGCCGTTTATTATCCTCTGCGACTGCCAGGGCATCAAGAAATTGTGAGGAGAAAGGTTCATAGTGTTGCGTGGGCAGAATACTGTCAGCTTGCCCAGGCCTAGACAGGAGAACGATTACGGTTCTCAACCGAAGCCTTTGGTTCAAAAACCTTACCGCAAGGTAGCGGGTTTGGCACTGGTCTACGGAGCCCATTTTATGAAATGAGGAGCCACCCCCATTCCAACCCCTAACCTGGAGGACCAGGAGGCTGAGTTTGTCTGGCCTCTAACCATTGACCAATCTGGTATGAGTGGCTCTGAGGGTGCAAAAAAGCACCAACCAGCCTAGCTAAATGGATCCCTGAGGCACGCAGACCATCGCACCACGGTAAGGTCCAGCCTCATTGCGATGGAGTCTGGGAGTAGGTTCCAGGGTTGGCAAACCCGATGGGAAAAGTAATTCCGTCGACACTTAGACGGCTATATTGTTCCTTCAACTTTAAGCCGTTACCCCTGAGGTGCGTATTGTCGCTGAGGTTCAGCAAATGGCGGCATAAGTGACTGGGGTCACTCAGTATCTGATACGCTAATATGAGATTTCCGCGCAGCGTTCGACAGCTTCCGCTGAAAATTCCCAGCAACTTCAGCCTTCGGTGGTAAGAATGAGAGCGTAGGCCCTTTACGTTCTTTGTTGCTCTTCGTTGTGGTGCCTCTATCGCTTCTAGGTCGCGCTTCAACTAACTGCCAAGTTTGGATAGTGCACGTAGAAATTGTACATCATGGGGAGGATTCATAGGTCAAATCTCCCGAATGCCCTTCGCAGCATGCCGGCGTGCTGGTTGTCTATTTTCGCAGCTATCTCAGCCTGCTTTGAACAGTTGAGGTTGCTCTGTACGATCACACCAAGGTCAGGTTTCTGAGAGCTATTCTTCAATCCGTTTGTCCCGGGTAAATAGGTGTAGTTATGTCTATGCCGTAATTGTACAACACGACATTAGTCTAGGTTGAATGGTAGGGCGTTTGAACTGACCAGTTCGACACTATGTTAAGATCGTGCTGGAGCCGTTCGCGATCGTCCGGTCCTCTGATCCTTTGCCATATCTTGATATCATCAGCGAAAAATAGGAAATCGGAAGTAATTGATCTCACCAAATCGTTAATGAACACCAAGGATAGACGAGGTCCAAGAACGGAGCCTACTGGTACTCCACACGCCACATCGATTGAGAAAATGATGCACGGACTCTCACCACTAGCCGTCGTTCTCGTAGAAAATTACCAATCCGACTCAGCATTCGGTCGCCAATGCCGTAATTCCAAAGCTTTTGAAGGAGAATGCGATGGTCTAAGCAATCAAACTCTTTTGGAAGGTCCAGGTAGATGACATCAACTCCTACGCCATCATCAACAGCTTCAGTCCAGCTATTTCGTGCAATTAATAGCTTAGTATTGTACGAATGCTTTTGACGAAGGCTATGTTGCTCTGGGGCTATTAAGTTGTGTCTTTCCAGCTATTGCTTCAGGGCATCTGTGATGCTTGATGCTATCACTTTGGATAGTACGGGAAGTAGTGTTATTGGACGGTAGTTGGTAGTATCAGTGCGGCTACCTCCTTTATGGATAGGAGTGATGACCCCTTGCTTCCATACTGGTGGAATACGTTTCTCCTCTAGACATCGCTAACAGAAAACAGCCAGTGGTTCTGCTAGATCACCAGCTACCGCCTTTAGAGCCTTTGGTCGGATGTTATTAGCTCCGGGAGAACTGTAGATACGCAAGGATAACAACTTCTTGAACACAGTTTTCGCAGTGAAGGTGCTGTTTTCTAAACCAGATGATGGCGTATTAGAAATGAGTGGAATGTTTGGGCTCGTTACCTGCTGGAAAGTTTGGGAGTAATGAAGCCGTAGGAGATCAGCTGCTTCCATTGCTGTCCGCGTGCACCCATCAGCTCTGATTAGTGCTGTAATCCCTTGCTCAACCTTTCGAAGGACGTTAACGTGAACGTACAGAAGTTTCCTGTTCGTGTAGAGTCGCTCTATTAACTCCTGCTGATGCGTGACCTTGCGCTCGCGGAGCAAACTCACCCAGAAGTTACGATGTGTCACGTACGCAGTTCGGGTTTCAGCATTCGAGCAGTCCTTGTGAGCTCGCCATGCCAAATCTCTCAGGGACATACATTTACGTGTTCTGTTCCTCAAAAATCATGTATATTTGTTTTTAGGTTCGAAGGACTTCTATTCCGATGCGTGCGCTACCAGTGTACTAAACGTCCTTGTAAACAGTTCATAGGCAACATCTTGGAGGGGGGCATTCGGTTAAGAAAGTCCAAGATGTATCCTAAACAAGCTTAGATAACACATTGTAGTGCGTGATGGTATGCACTTTATCCTCCTCCTTTTCAGGGTATTCCGCATAGCATATATAGTCAAAGAGTAGAGTAACATGATCACCACGACCCAGTGGTGTGCTTGTAACTATCCCGCCAACCATGAGTTCTTCGTTAGCTAGCACAAGATCCAGTATCGACGGCTTGTTATCAGTTCGAAATCTGGTGGGAGAGGTTACGTGATTGTAAAGAGGGTGACTAGTAACAAGCTCTTGCAAGCAGGCTTTAAACTGCATACCGTAGGTTGCCGGCATTTCTATGTCGAGCACGTTAAAGTCCCCAGTGATAAGAATGTCGGTGTAGGACTTGTTCAAAGAAAACTGAAAAACGTGGTTCAGTTTGGAATCCATTTCCGACGTTGAGTTTGGTGGGCGATAAATCACTGCTAGTAGACATGTGTCCTTGTTTCGCAACCACAGGTGGCACCAAAGCGAATCGGGAGCTCGGATTTCCGAGTGATCGATAACTTCACATCGGAGGTTTGTATTATAGTGAAGAAGCACATCGCCATCCCTTCCGGTTCTATCGGTCGGAAGCAGTGACATGCCGGGTAAATTGATCTCAGAATCGGTTATCTCAGGGTTTAGCCATCTCTGTAATTATGACGAGGTCCCGCGGTTGTGAGGCATGGAATTCTCTAAGTTCGGTCAACTTGCTTAGAAGGCCTTGGGCGTTTGTGTACATGCAATATAGGGCTTTTGTTGTTAGGAGTTATTGGTAGCTGTCAAGTTTGTGTTAGTTTTTAAGCCGGCCGTTAGGTGGGCGGCCATTGATCGTTTTTTGGCCTATGTATTTCAGTCGTGTTGCATGGCATTATTGAGTGTTCCTGAACAATCGTTTCACTCGTGCTGTGCCCGGTCCTCTTGTGTGCCATGGGCGCTGTTGTGTCGGTCACCCCGTAGGACCGTGAAAATAAAGAATTTGTTGCGTTTGCAAATTCCATGGAATTGCTTCCGACTTTTGGTCGTTCGCCTGCTGCCTTTAGCCGTATTTCTGTTGGCAACCTAGCTCGAAACTTCAACCAGCTATCCAACAGCAGTTGCGTCATTCCCTCATAGTATTACTTTAAGTAGCCTTGGACCGCAGCCCTTGTATTTAGGTGATGACGGAACTCTTGTCAGGGATTTGGCAACAGAGAGTGATTCGCAGATGTAGCACCACTGCTCTCGTTCATGTGTTTGTGCATCGTGATCAGAAGAATACAGAAGCTCAGGAACACCATGAACAAATATTGTTTTCTTGCTATCCCTATTAGCAATACCGCGTTGCTCAACTGCCTCTTTTGGGCGAGCTTGCCAAGGTAGATCAGGTAATATGCGCACTCCGTTCGGTGAGTAGCGAAGAGGAACTGCTGAGAGCAGGACAGACTCCGTCTCATCTGCTGAGTTTAGTATTACTAAAAGAATTCGGGGTTCACCAGAGTGCACTGAGGTCGCGTGACGCGCTATACGTTGCAGTATTTCAGGCTCAACCCGAATACCAATCGCCTCGCAGATGGAACTCCACTGGTTGCGATCGTCTTGCAACTTGCCTTTTATTGTGACAGATTTGGATTCGGGAACATTGGTGCACACGAGAGTTAACGCAGCGTGGTTTTGTCTAGCGAGTGTTGGCTTTATACTTTTTGCCGGCGATTCGGGTTATTTAGAGGGCACCACCGGAGTTGACGGTGAAATCTGCTTTGCGCTACGTGGGCTCGGTACTGAAAATGGACCCATGTGTGTGTCGCTCCCGGTGTATTTGTCGAGGCAATCGATGCGTACGTTACCTGCTTGTTATCTGCACCGGATTTCCTTCGGCTCTGAGCTGTCGGTGTCACGGCTGAATCTCCAAGTGAAGCGTCAGTGGTTGGAGAATTGGAAGCAGGCATGTTTGAGGCTTGCTCACTTATGGAGTGAGGTGACCCAGTGGATTTAGAGTCACAGACGCTGCAGTGCAGTTGGAGTGTCTAGCTCTTTTCTTCCTTTTCTACGCAGTGTTTAATTTAATCGGGTGAGACATTATCGTGGCCATATTTACCTCCGAGGGAGCGATCTTAGTATTTACAAATTGCACGATTATTTCAGTCATCCTATTGCATTTTTTCATGAGGAAAGATAAACAGTTGACCACTGGAGTGACTTGACATGTTGGGCAAACGCAAATTGTGTCAGCAAATTGGTTTGTCTGTCTCACTTCTTGGACGGATTTGCCTGCACATTGCGGACAGTATGATCTAATGCAGCTAGAACAGGTCATACTGATCTTAAGCATTTTGCTGGATTTGTCCGCGCAGCATAGGCGACGTTGAATCATTGGAATGCTGGTCCTCCTCTTACTGTTTACAGCAAAGCCTATCTAAGCGCTCACCTTGATGAGTGTACATTGCGAAAGGGGTGAAGCACGAATAGGGCAGAACACGCACACAAATTGAGCGTTGTTCAACCGCGCCGAGGTAAAGCGGAGAGGCAGATAGAGGTCGTAACGCGCCGACTGTCGGATTCAGCGATCAATCGACTCGCAGTGGTACACACACAGCCACATAAAGCGGCACTGTGTGTTAATCGGCCTGTCTTAAGCGACGATGCAGGTGGAGCGTTAATAAGCGTCCCTAGAGCTGCTCAGTTGATGAGCGGAGCAAAAAACCTGTGACTTTGTTATGCTGCAATTTGCAGGGATGGTTACGGCGTAGTTTGGGAGCCCACAACTTCTTCTTCCGAATGAGACCAAAATCTTTTCCAAGAAACCGGTTTGATGTAGTTACACAAGTGGAATTCGGCAAGGAATATGCCGAAAACTGGGAACTGGAGCAAGAGTATAATCCACACAAGTTAGATCCAAGAGTTGGGAAGCACTGAGTAGAGCTCGTCGAACTGGTTCGAACGAGCCCACGCACAATATTGTGTGGGGAGAATTGAAGTGGCCACAGAGGGCAAAGCTAGAGACGAGTTAAATTGCGG
>CALYDF020004183.1:0-20983 GCA_944474145.2 Dicrocoelium dendriticum
TCAATGAAGCAATGAACAATGATTTATTCACGGATAAAAGCAAGTGCTTGACACGTCCCGTAGGATGGTTGAGGTGAATATGATAAAATCAAAATATGTCTGGGTCATCTATCAACGTCCTGCCGATATGAATAGTTTGATAAGCAACATCAGTGTAAAATTAAAATAAATTATCGGGCGGAAACATGCAGAAAGACACTGGGGTGCGAGTGATCATTGAGGTACAGAGTGAGAAAAGTAAAATATGGTCGCTCTCTTAGGTCCATTTGTATCCCAGCCGACGTCACCATAGCTGCGTGGCTCCAGCTGCTGACTATTTAGCGTTAGCCCCTAGCGCTCATGGGCTTGACGCGCAGTAAGTGACGGATTAAATGCACACCCCTGCCAAGCCCCTATATGGCGAAAAGTGTCTGGTGCTTTTCCGGACTATGTTATGCTACGTAGCTTGTGAGCTGCTTGGACAAACAATACAAAACTTACAACTAAAATCCTTGTAATTGATTAGTAATATAAAGTGCATCCTTTCTTGGTTTCAAATGCTATGTAAGTAGAGTCTATACCATATCACTGGCAACTTTACGCCTGGTACTAATAAGTTAGCTTGTTAAAATTTCAAAATAACATGTCGTACATTCAAGTTCAAGCGCGCATCAATTCATTCTCTCCCTGATGGGTTACATGCACGAGCCATCAGTGACACTCTCATTAGTCGTAGGCCATTAGCCAATGGGACTACCTGGTTGTAGGCACACGGCAGGATGCATACGTCTATGGGGTACAGGTATGCTCTCGAGTAGGTTGACACATTGGTTTAAGGAAGGCAGACAGGGAGAAGAGTATCAGTGGCAAAGTTCACCAGTATTACGCCTGACTTTATTTGGACAACCAAGGCTGAGTTGTTTGAAAGCTGTCCTTCAGCGCCCATTTAACAGATCTTTTGTAGGAAGTGCTTACCATGGGTTCATATTCTGACCCGGCCGGTAGCCAGTGTCCCTTTGCCAAATGTTCAGCGTTTGTCAATGCAGTCTGTAGCCTATCGAACGCGCGCTATGTGATCAGTTCAAGGTGCCCAGTACCAGTGGCACATTTAGGTTCTAGGTTAGTATTGCCTCCGGTCG
Source organism: Dicrocoelium dendriticum (assembly GCA_944474145.2). NCBI lineage: Eukaryota > Metazoa > Platyhelminthes > Trematoda > Plagiorchiida > Dicrocoeliidae > Dicrocoelium > Dicrocoelium dendriticum. Next base: position 1,119 of record CALYDF020004183.1, read on the forward strand.
GAAGAATATACCACAAGATAATAATATTATTGTGCTTATTTCCTATCGAGTGAAAATCTGTGACAATAATTGGTGCAGATCATACACGCACAGGTGATGGCATGCTTTTGCAAGAGGATTACCAAGTTATCTTCTTACATTTATCTGCATTCTTGGCAAGGTATTTGTGCAATATGTTTGTCTTATGCCATGGTAGGATCACAATTTGCAGTTTGAGTAGGTTGGGGACACTGAGGACTAATTACACTGCGTGTAGTGGTGGTATTTCTCTATTAGACTTTATTTAGGTATGCATTGAATGGATGTTCAATTGATCTTCTTCATGAACAAAACGACATCATGGTGTCCAGGTAGAGGTAGCCTCCAAACTTACTGCGAAAGTATTGCACGGTCTCACACGACCTGATAGTGAATGGCAGCCGATTCAACAGAGAAGCATATATGGTGAGACGAAAGTTAAACCGCAAATTTTTCCTGCATCTTGGTATAATCAGGGTAACGTGTTTGTTACCTAGCTATCGCATGTAATTATTCTTCAATGTTAAGGTGATTCAATTGTAATGGATATTGCCATGTAGCAGATTGTGTAGCAGTCTCAATTTGTCCTATATTGTTCGCAGCCAAAGCGGTTCGAGATGATGGTGCTGGCATCGCTACCGAGAGTTTATGATGTAATTGTTTCCCTATATGTACTTAGTAAATGACCGCTGAAGGCCTTCTTTTAATGTTCTGTGTGCTTTCATCATACTACCACAGATTCTACAGCTATACGCCAGGATCGGACGATTAAGGATTTTAAATAGTTCAGCTGTAGCTGTGATTGTATGCATGTTAAGAGAGATATTAACAAAGGTTGTCTGGCTCGTCTTATCTGGTACTCAAGCTGCTCTAAGAACCTGAAAGCAGAAGAATATTTGAGTCCAAGTTCACGGGTAGACCGTTACACTCGGAACTGCGTTCGCTGAGAGGGGTGAGCGGGTGTCAAGCGACCGCGACATATGCTACTTGACTGCTGTATCTAAAACGTCCTCTTCCACCTGTCGCACCAAGTCTCAAGCGAATAAATGTATTCCAGAATCAGTGGTAGTACATTCGGAAGCTCAACTCGTGGGTACGTATGGATAAATGTAATGTTAAGCTTGTTTACTAAACTGCTTTAATTGACACAAAAACTGAAAACAATATACCGAGCAAAAATCCTTGTTTAACCCCGCTCGTATTGGAAAATGTGGAAGAGCAATAGTTGTTTAAGGTGACTATTTTAGAGGGACCGTTCATGTATGATGAAAGCTAACAAAATAATGTGTTCTGGTCTTCAAAGAAAGCTATCTGAAACGGTAATAGTTTGTGAGGCACCCGATCGAATGTTTTCTGAATATCCAAGCATATAATGTATATTGTCTATCTTGTGTAATTGTAGGCTGGTATGTAGTTCAGTTAGTGTAGCTAACAGGTGTACGGTCCTTTGTTAAGGAAATCATGTTGGACCCGTCTATCAGCTCCAGTGAGTTGATGTATGTCATCACACTGTTTTCCCAATTTCTCGAATAGTCTGGCTATTACAGGAGTGTTATGGCTTGGCAAGTAATTGACAACCTTCTCCTGTTTTGCACAGCCCTTGTAACGAGGTCAGATAAATGACTTTTTCCGTTGATCTGCAAAGTACTTGGATCCCAGTGAAACGGCGAACATAGACAATAGTAGCAGTGGCATATCAGGCCCTCCTAGTTCCATGGCGGATGGAGAGAGGCCTTCAGCTTCCAGAATTGAGCCCGGTTGCTTAGACTATGTTGTCTGGTGGATATTGTGGAGAGCTATAACACTTTAGATAGAGTCTTAGTGCACTTATAGAGCTTGTGTCAAGGTTTATGTAGGTGAAGAAGAACGAGCTAAAAGTTTCACAGATAGCGCCCGAATGTCTTCCAACTGTTCATTGATCAATGAAAAGCATTTCTTACTTCATCGACAAAGAAATCTGACCAGCTCTTCTGCTTTACATGTCATTCGTATGGTTGCCTGCACTTCATGTGCTTTCCATATCAATAGTAAGTGCTTCATTTTAGAGATGAGTCGGTGCATCTGTGGAAAAATTGCAAAATATCCTTCCCATTTTTAGTGCGCTATCAATTTGCTGCTTTCCTGAATCATCGAAATTTCGGCCGCATCTTTTCATCCTTATCATTGGTAAATTTAACGTACACTGTTTATAAACCCCTGCTACCATCGAAGAACAAGTTTAAGTTGATCTGCAAGAGCTCACAACCAGTGTTTCAACTTACATACATTATGCCTACTTGTTTCAAAACAGCCAATAGACCTATTTTGCTGAATCTTGTGTTTACGAACGAAGAAAATATGATTGATGAGTCGTTTGTAAATTACCTTTTGGGTCGTAGTGATCATGCAAACATCAGTTTCGACTTCATCTGACATGCGGAATATCGCCATCAGAAGACTGAGATGGTGCGCACTATTACGCGCTTTGACCGCTTAGCCAAACTCGCCAGTACCACAAAACTGGTCGTTCCTCGCTGAAGGCCGCCCGGAAGTCGCTTGGCTTGAATTTGTTAGCAGATACAATCCACTGGTTCTGGATGCCTCAGAGACAAGAGTTTTCAATGGGCCTAAAAGGATTTCATTCGTGAGGAGCATAACTGAAATAGTGATCATTTAACGAAAATCAACATGACCTGAGTACAGATCATCAGCAGCGCCAGCTAATTGGGACAACTACATATCCCAGCGGAACAACCGCATTAGATTGCTCAAGGTTGACAAAGTCGCATATTAGCAGTATTTGGCGAAAAACTTTAGCGCCAACCACGAACTACTGTACAAGTATGTCAATGTCGTAAGGTGATGCAGGAATTTCTTCCGTTCCAGACGACTGTCCACATAGAACACATATAAAAGCAACAAAGAATTTGAGAACTTAATATGCTCTTGCATTTTGGAAGGTCTTAAGATCATGCCACCTGTCAACTTTTGTATTACCGTCTTCTTGACATACACATTTCTTTTACTGCCGGAGCTGTATTTCAAACTTTGACGCCTCTACTCAAACAACATTTACCCAAAGGGACTGGAAGCAAAAGCCAGCCAACTGGCAAAATCTTTGGCCTCAATTTTTCAACGCTGATTTGACCAAAACTAGATTCTTGCCATGGGAAAGCTTGGGAAAATAACCGCTTCACAAAGGCTGAAGCAGAACTACATCTACAAACTACCGTTCAGTGTCTCATGGCCCTGAATTGTCCAAGGTAGTGGAAGCGATCGTTGCCGATGTGTTGTTGAGCTATCTAGAAAATTGTGACAGTACTGCTCCTGAGCAACACCGCTTTCCTCGGCATCGATCATGCACAACGAATTTCTTTAGCGCATGGAGTAGTTGGACCGAGTCACCTGAAACTGGAGTGACCTTTGATATGAACTAATTGAATTTATGGAAGGCAATCGATCGTTTAGATTATCGCATGCGCCAATATCAAGGGATTGGGGACCGTCGCTTGAGCTGGATCGCCAACTTTTCGTTGCAACGCTAATTAGCCGCCAGAGCCCGGGGTTATTTAACTGCACCCATATCAGTCGAGTCTGGTTTGCCCCAGACCTCAGTTCTAGGTCCAATATTGTCTTTAGTAATCATCAATAAACTTGCACCGTAAAACTGCTTCAAATTTCAAGCATTTGCTGAAGATATCAACTTATGGCGCAGGTTTCACTCGGATGCTGATCATCATTCACTTCAGTGTGACCTAGACATTGTATATGAATGGTCGAGCCAAAATAGGTTGCAGTTCAAGGTGGACAAATGCAAGGTACTCTCCATACAACACCAGAGTACCTCTTCTTACAGGCTTGGATCGCAAGTACTGCAGCGATCCTCCAGCGAATACGACTTTGTCCTAACCATCATGTCGGTTGGGTACGACGAGCGTTTGAACAAATCGACACCACTAGTTCCAGACAGATGCAGGATGTGAATATTCGCCCCATGTTGAGTACGCAAAGCAAGCCTGGCAGCCATGGCTGAAGCACGACATTACTGCACTAGACCAACCTCAACGTTTGGCTTCTAAATACGTCACTGGAATACACCATCTTTCATACGAGCAGAGGCTGAAACGTTTGGGTATATTCATTGGGCGGTTTCGCTTACTACTAGGCGAGTTGATTATGGCGTATTTGATTTTTCGCAGTCGAAGTCATCTGTACCTCATTTAGAGGCCACTGCTTGACATTAACAGAACAATAGAGCCGCTTGGCGCGCCATAGAAGCGTCTTTGCGATTAACGTGTGTCAACCATGGAACGCTTTTCCCCGAATCGATTTTTTCTGCACCCAAGCTAGCCATAGTTAAAAGTTGCTTGGATGACGCACTCCGTCACTTGCGTTTTGCTACTTTACTCTGCTCTCTATCCTTCGGCCGGGAAATACCTTGGATTTATGAATTTTCGGCTATCGAAGCTATGGAAGCACTCGGAGTGCATGGCAACTGCACAACAATACAATAAGTCCATTATTTTAACGGTAAAACTACTAACTGCGTTTTTTCAGTAAGCTTTTTCCATAACCCACCAGGTCGTCCAATGGGGATTGTAAAGCAATGCTTCTTAACCCGTAGAAAATCATTGCTCATTGTTCACATCATTGTTCACTACGAAAGCACAATAGGGACGATTTTCGTATTCCTCCTGGAGAAAACGTTTTACACCACAACTGTAAATCCAGAACATATACTTATATCTGAATATACCGCTGTTACTTTTTCAATCTTTTTGCCATCTGCTCCAGCACATGCGCTGCTTTTTCTATGAAACGTAGAAGGAAAATATCTGGTAAGCATTTTCTTTCTTTGATTATAATTTTAAACATTAAAGGTTGTGGTCATAAACTCAAATTCAATGACAAATATATGTGTCCCCTTATGTTTCAACTATGGTTAGCTGAAATGTATCAGATAGCAAATTGGGACAAAATGGAGTTATGTAGAGTTCTCAACTGGAAGTGAAGCTGCTTTAGTTTGCCCACGTGGCAGTCAACAACATTCTCCTTACAAGCGAAGATTTAGAGATGTCATTCTATGAAAACGAATGTTGTCCAATAAATAAAAAGATTCGATTAGGCGCGCAAAACACCTACTGACATTGATAATGTAGTGAGAACGTGCAATAGACTATGTTCTAAGTTGACTATTAAAATTAAGCAATCAGAATTCAGCATAAATATAAGTTATTTATTATTTTCTAATTAGCACAAGTTATTTGATGTGCATCAGGAAAAACCGTGATAGATCCTTAGCAAAGCAAGTTAAAGTACCATTTTTGGTAAATGTAAGCTGGTTTCTCAAGTAGTCACAAAGAAGTTCAGGTATATTTACCATACCTCCGTAGTTGTGTTTCAGTTTAATGGTGAGAAGGATGCTATATCCAAAATAAGCAAAGTTCATACAATACTAGACAATGCACACCATAAGAAATCTGGACACTCAGTAGCTTACATCTTTCCATCCTCATAAATGCCACTTTAAATTTCGTTTTTTAAATTGTCTCAATGATCAAGTAAGATAAATTGACCTTTGGTTATAAACGTACAAAATCCAACAAGTTTTGTTTAAGCAAAGTTTCATCTTGTATTTGTTAGTCGAGAAAAAGAAACAGTAGAATTTAAAAAGCAAATAAATCCTCGCAATCAAATGTTACCAATCACAAAACTAGGTGACCGAAACGAAAAGAAAACCGCATGTTACATAGAGTATTGCCGTTGCGTTGTAATTACGTAAGATTCAGTTAAATATACGGATTCACATCAGGTCCAGGAAAAAGAAATTTCATGTTTCGCCTAACGCTTGCAGGTCAAATTAACACTATATCCCACAAAAGTTGTTTTCAGTTGAAGGATCAATTTTATTGTTCACAGCGGCAGCTGCAGCCAACTGAGTACCATGTATGATGAAATGTGCTTTTCTGCACTCTGATATGCGGTACCTCGTGCGCCCAACTAAATGTATGGTGAAACTCCCAGCAATAAACAGGTGGATGCGCCAGCTGTCACGAGGGTTGGAGAGAAAAACGGACGTGGAATTAATCATTTGCGTAGCGTAGCTTGAAAGCATACCAAGATTGCTCATAACAAAATACCTAAGACACTTCATCAAGCATTTGAAAGTCTTGGTTAGTTTGTCACCAAAAAAGCAACCGTGGTTACTTTCGTTTCGAGAATACATTAACAACTAAACTCTGGACATAGTAAGTACATAACTTAAGCTCGTTTTGGCCAATGATATACATGTTCTGTCATTTGTTATTTTAATACAGTGCCTTTATTTTTCTGGTGAAAAACACCCAATTGTTACAAAAGTTGCAGAGGCTGCAGACAAATAGAGAAACCAACATGGAAAATCACTTACACTAATCAACAGCAGCTTATTCTATGGAATCTCTGAAACAATGGATTTTAACGAATAAAGCATCACCTAACTAACAGGTTCTGGAGGTTCATTATAAAGAGCAACGTAAGAGCAAAGCCTACCAATGCAAGAACCAAAATAACTTGTGATGTACTAAGTAAGTAGATAATCAAATATTTTGGCAGTTGGCGCCTAAGTGACACAGTCCGGGGATTCGGACTGATCAAAATGTACTAAGGGATTTCGAAAGTAGGTGATTAATCAGGTACATGAGCAATTAACAATAGTCTCTATTTGGCGCTACACAACTTATCTAGGCTGATTGATCAGTACTATGAAAAGCAATTTACCGAGCACATGCTGTTTGTTAGCAAGAAAATAGCACAACATGCAGTTCATCTGTACCGGTGATAAGTTTGAACATAACTGACCCGCATTATGCTTTGTCACTACCTTTAGTTAGAGGTCAGCTGAGTAGATTGAGGAATACAGCACATGTGGGTGGTTTGTCTGCAAAGATCGATGCATTCGTCTCATGTAAAAGGATCAGTTGCCTAGAGTTGATGGTGGAGAAACAAACTGTCAATCACTCAAGAATAATCGAATATGTCTTCGCAGGAAATACATAAGCAACTCATAGAATGGACTGATCGGATAGAGAGAACAGTCGCAATGGTTAACTGCTATGCATTTATACAATAGACTGCTATACGGTTGTGGCATGCTATGGGTGTGTAAATATGATATAAGAAATCAATGATGCGTTTTGTAGTATTTAATGAGTGAGAATGGGAACGATAGGCATGCCTGAAAAAGGCTCATGAAATTTTCGAGTGCACATGGATAACGTCGGTCAGGCAAATGTTTCATGGCCCATTATTGGGTGTGCCAATGCTCAGGGACACAGAGAAAATGCTGGTTTTGAAAAAGTTACAGAAATAGGCATGAAAGGCTACAACTTTGCCCGGTACACTAAAGTTCAGTTTTTACCTATTTCATACATTCCTGTAGCGCAAATTGGGACAACCGCTCAGTAGAATGAAGGAAATCTTTTCAAAATTGGTCAGGTAAAACGGATGAGAATCCAGTTTGCCTTTCACCTTAATCTTCCTTGCGGACATATTGGTACAAAAAATAATGCAGCCGTCTACTTATAGTATACAGCGGGGAACAGAGGAGTGGAACTGGAAAGTTTGTTTACCTTCTGTCCTCAACATTCATTTAGTTATAATGCCTTGATTCAGGCTTAACCGAAAAAGGAAAGAAGATAGTAATGATAAGGCGAATGAAAATAAGAAATCGGTTAAAAATTGCTCTTCAGCAGAAATGTCGATATGTTAGCCGTAAATTAAATATAGCTGCTGAGAAGGGATTGTTTAGCTAAAGCTAGGAAAGTAGATCCGGAAATTTGATCAGTTTTGTTCATAGGTTCCTATGTTGATAATTTAGCAGTTATTAACACATGAACGAGAAGTGTCACAAACATGGTATAAAAACTTAATATATATTGACCTCAGTTTTAGCGATATTATTTGTGACGAGGTGCATATCTTTCGGTACTTTCATATGTTTGTTGATGTGGAAAATGCACATGGTAGAATGCATGCGAAGTTTGATGGACAATAGAAAGGTTTTTCAACTCAGTGTCTATTTAGCAATTAAAAGGTTCGCATTTCTGTGTGCGAATTTCTCTATGGCAGTGTGCCATTTGTTTCAAAAACGGTAGCGGGCATTATGTTCACTGGTATGAGTATCCAGGTGTAAGAATGCTTCATGTGTTACTTTGAAAAAGCTGTATGTTCAGCTTTAGCAAGCATGAGTACTGAAAGTGGGTAATAACAGACAAACATTGCAAAAAGTTATCATAATTAACGTATCTAGTTAAGAAGAATCGGATTACTTACCAGACATCTCCAATTTGCGAGCATCAGCGTGGATTACACAAGATTGAGTCAGATAATTTATGAGGGGCAAACAAGCAATTGCTTGACAAATCCCGAGGATAGTGGAGTAAATCTACAATAGCAAAATATGTGTGAATTTTCTCTTTGGGCGTTTTTCTAGCAGATACGTTGCTGAATAATAGTATTGTAATTGTGAATTAAAAGCAAAAAACGAAGCAACATGAGGACAGTTATTGTTGATGCACGCCATAAGAAAAGTGAACAGGAGAATACTCCCCCTTACCGCCTCCGCAGGTTTATGTGTCATGTTCATCCGGTTTGAAAGGATAATTGATATTCCAAAAGAGCACAGTTTAGGCAAAGAACTGATAGGGGCAAGCGCAAGATCCAATCGTTTTTTGAAAATACCCATGATCGGGGAGGAAACAATGAATTTTGGGAGAGGGTTGCATGGTTGGAAAACACGAACAGAAAAGTAATTCCGCTGGACACACAAAATCAAAGGGTTATCTCTGAGATTGGTGCTATGGCTGTGTTCCAGCAAGTGAAGGCATACGGGATTACGGTCACTCAATATTTGGTAGACTAATAAGAGATCGCCGAGCAGCCATTGGTAAAGGCCACTTAAAACTCTCCGTGAGTTCAGCCTTTGATTGTAGGACAGATTTCGTGGGCCATTTAGGTTCTTTGTGGACCTTCGTTGTGGTTACGCTAGCACTTCTAAGTCGCGCTACAACCAAGGTAGCCAAGCTTGGAGGGTGTATTCAACGTGACAATGGGCGTAAAAAATGGTGCATCATGGGTTAGGTGGATGGATAGAATCTTCGAATGCTCTCCAGAGCAAGCAGATGTGCTGGTTGAATCTTTTCGCTTCTGTCTCTGACTGATTTAAAATTTGACATCACACAGAAAGAACACACCAAGATTACCTTCTTGGAATTTTTTGGCAATAAATGTGACCCAAGCCAATACACATAGTCACGTCTATGGCGCAAATGAACTTCGTAATCTTTTTGCACACAGTACGATAATGTATTCAGAAATGTCTAATTTGCAATCTTGTCTTGGTCACGCTGGAGCTATTCGTTGTGGTTCGGTTCTCTGATCGCTCGTCATGACTTGATATAATTCGCGAAAAATAGGAGATCGGAAGTAATTTTTCCCGCTAGTTACTTTATAAAAATAAATATAGCGGACGTCCTAGTACCAAGCATTATGTTACGCCGCACTCCATTTCAGTTGCGTCGGACAGGGGTTCCCATACTTTCACTTCCAACCGACGTTCGTGTGGGAAATTGCCTATCCAATGCAGCAGTGGGTCACCGATACCATAGAGCTGAAGTTTGTGGAGGTGAATTCGATGGTCTAAGCGATCAATCATTTTTGATAAATTCGGGTAAATGACATTAAAGTTCGCCCAGTTAACAACTGCATCAGTCCAGCTATTGGGTGCAGTTAGCTGGTTCGTATTGCATGAACGCATTTGTGGGAAACCATGATGCTCTGGTGCTATAACCTTGAGCTTTTTCCAGCTAATGCTGAGTGCATCATGGATGACAGACTCCCTGAAATTGGAATGCGCAGGGGATCATTATCGGACGGTAATTTGTTGGTTCAGTGCGACCACCTCGCTTATGAATAGGAGCGAGGAACGCCCGCTTCCATATTGTTTTAATATGGTTCTCTTCTATAAGCGCTGATAGAAAATAGCCAGTGGTTCTGCCATACCACTGGATGCTGCCTGTAAAGCCTTCGCTCGCATGTTATTGACACTAAGAGAGTAATTGCAAAGTAGCTAATTGACTCTTTATAAAATGCGTTTATTTAGCAAGGTGTAAGGGCTTGAGTAAAACATTCAAACTTTTCTGAGATTAGCTAATATTATGACACGAACACTTGAGTCTAACAAGGCATGTTAGTGTTATCATATTTACAGGGAGAAGTAAGGTGGTCGATTTTTAAAACGACTATATTTGTGGCTGAATTTCTAGCTTATGCATCTGGGCTTAATGTTCAGGCAGACTCAAAGATATGTATACAAATATTTTATGAGTTTGCTACGTAAACGCAAGGCACCATGTACATACACTCCAGGTATACTTTGTTTTCTTATTACGGTGGTTGGTGTTAACCATTGATATTTTTGGTTTTCTTACGTTTTATCATCTGATGGAACAGCCGGGAATGTCCAGTGTAAGCACAATCATTTTGCGTCCTTTAGTGGTTTGTTGAAGATCTTACGCCTAATGCTCGTAGCTACAGGCATCTCAGTAGTGAATTTGAACATTCGGGTAAATGTCCGTATTGCATTTCTACTGGCTGCACAGTAGTCAATCCCAGACCTCATCAAGTTTGCACTAGAGGACCTCGTGGTTAACCGAATAATTGATCGATCACCAACGTTTATCGACCGCGAAGACTAAAATTTGGTGTTATAAATTATATGGTTGGCGGCATCCGGTTTCGGATTTGCCTGTCACTGTGGCAAGCCACAGGACGCCTGCGCCTACAGAGGGAACATGGATGGCTTGCGCTGCACCACCCACAGCTCCAACCACATACCCCATATCCAGTGTAAACTCGAAGGAATAAGACCGGGAGGCATGCGGATGGGAACCACGTTTCATCAACGGAGCCGGCCCACACTCCTTCACAGGCAAACACAAGCACACTGTATTTGGGAATCAAGCGCACACAAGGCGGTGGCTGGACTGTAGTCCGCTCCATACTGACTGCATGGAACCACTCTTCGAGCCTAACATGGCCACAAGGACCGTGCATCCCGTCCCCTCCAGCAACGACCAACTGTCTCCTGGAGCCAGTATGGACGAGGTAGTGGGTAATAGACAGGTAGGCAACTTGTCAGCATGCACATCAAGCGCAGCCACACCGGGGATGTCAAACAACTATATGGACCGTTACTAAAGACCAAGAACAAAATAAATCCGAGCATCACACCTTGCCGTAAATTGCACCAAATGGGAATGTTTGGATTTTAACCTTTAGCCAATTTTGTGGAGAAATTTACCAGGTTTATGAAGTTTGTAAAGCAGTATGGGCTGATGCAAAAGATCTGAACTTTTTGACAAGTCAAGATAGACAACCATTGTCTCCATTCCATTTTCAACTACAACATCGCTTTTATCCATACTAAATCAGGTTCCTGTTACCGCATCGGTTTGTACCCTCACAATGGTGCCCCTGCGCATATAGGCAATATTTTTCAAGGCTGTCCATTATTGCTTCTGCCACGCTCCCTTTCATTAACGTGTCGAGGACAGGGCGAAGCGTTACCGGCGGTAGCTAGGAGGCCTAGATCTACTTCCTTTTTTATGAATAGGGTAGTGATATCTACCTTCTACTTAGCAGAAACTGCATGCTTTTTGACAGTGTTGAAAGAATTCTGTAAATGGCTTGTCTAGTTACCAGGCTGCAACCTGATGTACTTTTGTTTAAATATTTGCTGGTTCAGTAGAGCTGTGTGTGCGCAGAGATATCGGCGACTATACACTGTTGCTGCAATGAAACAAGTATTATAAACAGGGCGGTAAATTAAAAAATACAAGCACGGCATACAAACCTGGCAAGCCCTGGAATGAAGATGAGTGTCGAACATAAAACGGTTTGGCCGCCTCTTAATATGCGTATCTCATACAACCGCAGCGAATATGTTGATTCCACGCTGCTACGCACCAAGTTATTGGATATTTCTATAAATAAATTTGCGGTTGGGTATACGCTGCTCGACGATTTTATTATTTTTGCAAACCATTTGTACATGGCAAATGCGCTGGCCTTTGTACCCTCTAAAGTTACCTGAGCAGAGACCTTGGAAACCCACTACATTAAGTCTGTTAAGGTAAAATGAAGTCAAATGTCGCTTCTTAATTGCTTCGGTTTAATAAAGCAAAGAACATAGTAGAACGTTGACATTTTTGTGACTACCTGGCTAAAGGTTTTAAAAGATATTTTCCAGGCTAAGTCTGGGTTGCACTTAGTCATGAATATCTATCATTTCTTCAACAAATGCCTATGATGTACTTAATCAGACAATTAACTGGGGTAAGCGATAAAATAAACATGATCAAAATGCTGGGTTACATTATCGCTACGAAGCAAAAAAATGCACACATCTAGCCTTTATATCAAGAACTCACTGGTCAGCAGTAGGTCTAGGATCGATGGCTTTTTTGTAGTTTGGTATCTGTTAAAATTAGTGACGGTTGCATGCTTGTGTGCTGTATATCAACTGATGCAAACTGCGACTGAAGTGCTTACGATCGGGGATAATAAAATCTTTTCTAATAAGGATGTGTCTATAACTCTGAGATTTTACCATACGAAAAGCCAATAATACGCTGTTTCTACTTTCCTGACTGGGTTTATGGGATCGGTAAACTACGGGGAAGAAGAATTTGTATAATCGTTAATTCAGCCTTATCCGGCGACAAGGAATTTAATCAACCGCGTCGGTGGAACGTCTGTTAACTTACCTATAAAGTTTGTTTTGTTATAGCTTATCATTCCCACTGGAAGTCGATAATCCTACAGCTACCTATGTCAAAATGCTGCACTTCGTGAGCACATCTAGACAGTCTAGAATTTGAATGACAAGCCTTTATCGGCAATATATTAATGAGTCGGTTACGGTATTACACTGCCTCAATCTGTGCCGAATTCCTTACACAATTAGAGTAGACCGATTTAATGCATTTGAACAGGTTGCCACCTTATAAGTTCTTTGTTTTATGTATCCAAATAGCTTGCGACGCGTTGCATCTTACTCGGATTCTTACCCCTCTGATCGCGTTCCCATAGAAGGAGGAACTACAAATCTAAGACCAACCCTTTGGCTGGCTTACTAAACATCCTCCACGTGGTGCCAGCTGGGTGATTATGGTTTATCCCGTTCCATCGATTATTTCAGCGGCAGTGTTCCAGGAGGTGGTGGGTTTTTGCCTGGCAAGCAACACTACCAAAAACCACAAAGTTCCGTTTAATAACACTGCAACGTTGCGGATGCTAATCGTCCATAAATATGGTCCCTGCCTCTTCTTATTTCGTAGAACCCTCACTTCGCGAACGTCATCCAGCTCGAAGAGTACCTTTAATCCTTCCATACAATGGAAGACACAGCAAAAAGCCCACGAATTCAATCATACTTCACTAGTTAGCTCACCATGCTCAGTAATATTTACATTTAAATATATGCAGACACAAAAAACGAGTATGATACTGGTCAACATTCTATATGTTTATACAAATACCAAACACGCCTGTTTGTAGCAACCTGATCATGCATTAGTAGGCGGGCCCTGCACTGCCGGGGTAAAACATCTATTATTTTATTTATTTATTTACAGTGTTTAATGTTGGCCACGACTTGATATCGTCTATCTGCGTGTGCGCATTACGGGGAATTTTACAGATAGGTGCGTGTGATCAGTAGGATGATTAATGGTTACAGACTGCTGCCATTCCAACTTTGAAAGCTGGAGATTGATGGGAGTTCTGGATGCAATTGATATGCCAACATTAGATAAAGAATTGTTCCATAGCTTTTGGGAAAAATGATGTGTATGAAGATACTAGATAGCTGCAAAGCTGCTCTACCGGACACAGTAGCACATCTGCCAAAGAACACAAAGGTGACAAGTTTGAACGCCCATTTTGTGCAGTGAAAATGTAAAAGAATATAGAATTACTGAAAGTATGAGTTATAGGGAAAGGTTTCATTCAAGCTAGCTGGACCATAAAGTAAATAACTGAATGTGCTATCTGAAGATGATGCGGAATAATCCCGTGAGAACTAATGGGCAAATTAATGTAGTTGCACAGTCCAGGGTACATTAGATGACAATAAGTGTAGTGACCGAGTCAAGTTAATCATGGTATCGTAACTGTACATAAACTATTTAAGCATACCTCACGTATACGTGTATAGAAACCATGGGAATGAGAAGAATACAATGCGTAAACCTTCGAATCATCCACTACTACAACACAGATTGGACTGGGAAACTTTCTTGATACTGTGTACAACAACGATGCCTGTAGTTAAATGGAACTTATGTGTCTGTTTATTATAGTAATCCCAATCTCATGAAGCAACGATGCATCGATGCCCGACAGCTTGACGAATTTGTATCATTGAACGTAAGTTCAATTCGGCAATTATGTTTATGTCTTCATATAATGCTTCCAAAGCAGCTCTTAACATTGAAATTTGTGAGAACAGATGATTCACCTGCAGTTATTGGTTAATTGCTGTAAAGCTAAAGGAAAAATTGATCAACCTAAGCAGTGCATTCCTTGTTGCATTAAGCTTTATTTAGTGGGTGATATACCCATATAACCATGTTAGGTTATCAAACTTATTACCATTGCATAGAAAATCGGGCGTGAAAGAACACCTCCACATACATATTTGTATCTCTCTAGACACAAAATGGTGATCAGTATGAGTTCGGAAACCTAGAAACAGACACTTTGTCCTTTGTTGCTATTATGAGGTACATGGGACGCGTTTGCCCACAGTATGCTCGGATGTCATCCAGTGTAAAGGTAATAAGATGTGCGGTCGTTTTCGTGAAACAAACGCATTCAGACAAGACCATGACTAATCAAAGACCCCACCAAAATGACCACCCCGATCCATTCACCCGCAGTGAGTTGCCTTAGTTTCCTCTTGCATAAATATAAATGTGACGCTCCTGCACAAATGTACTAAGTATTGCCTCGATTGGGTTTAAACTATGTTTGGTAGCATTAACAATCGCGCCTATTTAGTGGCTTAGACTGTCTCTCAGCTGAACCGGTCTGAATTTAGGATGCATCAAGAGATAAAGGTGCTACATGGATCTTGGCAAAGGACAGCAATAACATGAATGTATGCGGCTTTATCAAAAACCATAGAATGGCCATTTTTCGGCATTTGCAGTGTTTCAAGTCCAGTGTTGGTGTCCCCAACCCTTGTTTGGTCAAAGCAAAATCAGAGCATAGGTGAATAAGGCCACATAAACTTAAACTTAAGTAGAACGTGTGCGTCCGAACATTGTGTTTATCCTCCTTGGTGTGCTCATACATAGTGACATCAGCTGTTCAAAAGAGACTGAGGTAGCCGGGAAAACTAGTAACCAGCAAGTCGACCTGCTGTGAAGGGCATTAGGGAGATTTGGCCAATCAAGTGTCCCAATGAAGCGCAACCTTTACTTTCGCCTTTACGTATAATACCCCAACCAAGCTTGCAACCGTGGTTGAAGTGTGACCTAGAGACGTAAGTAGCACCACGACGAAAGGCGACGACGAATATTATGGGTCTACGCAATCCATTTTACCACCGAATGCTAGAAGTTGGTAGGAGTTTTCAGCGGAGGCTACCAAAGGCTGCGAGATGACCTCATAGAACCGTACCGAATGTTGTGTGAACCCAAACACGCATGACGGCATTTGCTGAAACTTAATTACAACACACAGTTTCCGCGTAATTGTTGGAAATTGCGAGAAAAATATGGCGGCCTATTGTCGACGGAATTAAATTTTTGTAGAAAGTAGAAGCCAGGATTAAACTTCGCACAAGAATCTGCCTCGACGGGGAATCGACCCCCGGACTTACGGATAACCGGTCCGAGGTTCGTTTATCGTGCAAAATTTACTCGTGGCTTCTACTTTCTTGTGTCACCTAGAACCAAGGAGGCGGAGCACAAGCGACCGACCATTTTTACTTTTCACCCGCTTTACATCAACGATTACCGCACACCTTGTATTTCTGTATACGTACACTCCATTTTTCTTTCTCATGAATGTTATTTATTAATGCATTTACCTCGGTAGACGCTCGGTAGATGACTCACATATATATTGGTTTCCTTGCACTCTCCCCAACCATCCTATGGTAAATGTCATGCACTTACTTTTAACCAGTGATAAACCGTTGTTCCTTGTATCAAACAGTCAGTGAATACCACGTCTAAGAAAAAGCCAACACACTTAGTATTTGATGCAAATGGACGCTCTCCGTGCAAATTAATTAAAACTTACTATCAATTTATTATGTAAGACATTGACAACGAATGAAAGAAAGTGCTACACAATTGGCAGTTTACAGCTCTCTTAAAAAGTTACCGGAAATATATTTTCATTAACCTATTATTGCCTTACCCATTGCCAATTAAATGAAGACTTTACATGTTATTTAAGGAGGTAAATGAATAGCGAATACTGATGAGAGTGTAAACTGTTATAAAATCATATATTAGTAGATTAGTTTATCAATACTACTATATAGCAACTGATAAGTTCAACAGTGATATACAAGGGAGTTTAACGTGAAATGTTTAACTTGAATATGATTAGGTAGCCCAAAATCAGACTATATCAATCGGCGTTATACAAGCAGGTGATATTTGCATTTACTTTTATCTATAGTAGGCTATAAGGAAAACTTTCATATCTGACATTGATAGCAGCGGAAATGGACACACCGTTCGACGCAACGGTATTCTTCGCGCCTGTATATTTGTCAGCGATCTCATGACGTCTAATATCCGTCTGCATTGAGCAAAATAATGAAATACTTCACTGGCATTATATTAACTTGCTACCCAAACCAACTTATTCCGGATTTACGCCACCTTGTAATCTTGCTTTGCCTTGTGTTTTTACTGTATGATATCAGTTAAAGAGCATAGTCAACTTCGTAATTGCCCTGTTAATAATAGTTGAATAATCATGGCGTACGTAATCTAAGCACACCAAAGTTCTATCGTTGACTCGGTTTGCTGTACTTTAAAGCACCTGCATAGTATAAAACACGCATCTGGAAAATGCAAAGTGCGACTGCAGGTAGTTGAGTTCCGACTAAAAGGATGGGCTTTTCTCCCTATATTATTTTGTCCCACTAGCTATAGGAGAAAAGTACAAAACCTGCTAAGCAAATGAATTTAGTTTGTAATAGTTATACACAACATGGAGAAGATCGTCAGAATAATAAATGTTTCACCGTTTCATATACAAAAATATTTATCAAGCCGTTTAAATCCATTGTCTTCAAGTCACCCTACCATAGGTGTATTGCGTTACCAAGTAACTTATTAGAATTTCTCTCAGGTACTCATCATTTGCAAGTGATAAGAATCAGTTGCGTGTAATTATGCGGAAATTGGCTAATTCAAGCCGATCGACCGTGTAAAGCTTGCTCAATTATTGAGACTGCTTATATTTCCACACATTAACTTGTTAAATTCCTTTTTGTCACTATTTAGTAAACAACACACTAAAGCAAATTGGATATGATTACTTTGTTGTAATGCAGAATATTATGCGAAAAGATGAATCGGTAGGCACACGATCATAACTATAGCCAGAGAGGAAGTGGCCTGCCTAAGGCTAGTCCGCATCAATGTATTGTCTTAGTTTGCAATTATGCCGTAGGCGACTGAAAGTTAGACTATATGATTTGCCGCGGAATACTTGCTTTTGGCGAAGCCTAATCAACTAAGCTCCAAAGGAATATCCTATAGCTTAGCAAAATTCGCCCAAATTCAATTGAATGAATTGTATATTCCACATTGTTCGCAGTTGCTTGATTCGGCTTACGCAGTAAGAGGGATGATCAGTAAACCGCAATGCTGGTCAGTTTATAAACAAAAATGAAGCATGAATTGTTCATAGCTACAATTGCTTTATTCATTGCATGTTAAACAGACATAAACTAAGTAAGTGTACAACATTAGGCTCTCGGTTCATTAATCAGTCCCGTTTCTAATTCAACTACACGCTTGGTTATCAATAGAAGGTATATATACCTACAGGTTCTGTTAAACTTCTCCAAACTGCCCCAGCAATATATCAGTTGGTCCAAATACCGGAAATAATTTTTGTCAGTTCTCACCGTAAACTTTCGGATACAGACATGGCTGTGCAATAGGGTTACGATGTTGTGTTTATGTCGTTTTATAATATTTCTCTTTAAGTCAAGACCTTTGAAGCGGTTTAATTGTAGAGCAGTTTAACTCGGTCCACTAAATGAAGCGGGTGATAGATTCTGGGTTCTTCGCTGAAAAGACAGGAAACTCAAGCAGTACAAATCTTAGCTCCTGTTCATGTGTGATTCATAGTTGTAATAATTGAATTGTTAAGCCATGTTAGTGGATTTAAGGTGAGCGCTATGGTATATTGGTGTCTGTTTGATGTTATTAATCCTCTATACTTTGTAAATCAGCCTGATTACTTTTAGTTACATCTCTTTTATTAATGGTTGTAAAACTGCCACTTGTGCAAATGGAATTCGTAACAAGCCTCTTCCTTCCGTATACACTAATCAATCTCATATACCAAGTTACTGGTTTATTTAGCTTATTCTTTCAATACACTGAAGAAATGGTGTTGCGTATTCTTAAGGAAACGATTCTATTGCTAATTTGCCATTCTTATGTAATTCTGTCTTTGGGTTGAGATGACGCCTAATATCTTATTGTTACTTTAAACCAGCAGATTTACAGCACTGTTTAAATGATACACGACAGTCTCAGCCATCATTCTTACAAGGAAATGACGAAACAAACCACCAAATTTTGACGTGTTGGCTAAATGCTGACTTTTGCAGTTTGTTGGCAATACACTTCGTTAGACGAGATTATGAAACGAATCATATAATTGCTGCACATTAATTACGTATAAAGTTAACAATATCACTGCTTTGCTTGACGTAGTTAACCATATGTTTGCACGTTTTACCAAAGCAAAATGCGTTAAGCGCATGATGAATTGACACAAATCATAACCTACTCTGTGTCTCAGTTAATGGATGACAACATAAGAGCACTTATCATACCTTCTCAGTTGTTGTGGAGTTCTCCGAGCTGGGCAACTTGGTTGCAGACGTTTCGCCACCATTCGAGGTGGCATCTTCCAATTCCAATTCATTATCATACCTTACTTTGTCATACGTAATCATTAACACAGAAGGTAATTTCACATCGACCGGAAAACTGTTTCTCTTTAAATTAATCATCTCACCGGTAAACATAAAAAATTGTAAGACCAGTTAAATTTGTAGATTCAACGGAAAAATATAAGTGTGCTAACTGGCACCGAGTATCGTGGGCAGTAAAAGAGAAATGTCAAAACAGTGCGTCCACACGCGTGTCACTGATTTGGGGATGACACGCCTGAGTAGGATAAGGCAAAATATCACTACAAAGGAATCCTGCTCCGCTTTACATCATTTATAAATAATGCACAAAGCGGAGTACCCTAAAAGCTGTGCAGTGACTTTTGATGAAGTACACAAATGAGGTTTATGCAGTTACTGTACGGTGCTTGAAAACGTCCTAACATACTGGCTAAAGCAGTCAGAATTCTAAGCGGAACAAGTTGCAATATCGGGAGTACCTGCTAAAAACGTTAAAAAGGAAAAACATAGTAATATATTAATATAAACATGCATAATTCTAATTTTATGTGCAATTCCGTATGCCTCAAGATTGATCTCGGCTTGACTACGCAGGGACTAAAAAGACAGTCTTTCAATGGTTAGAAAACTTAGTAATATT